>JACVVK020000267.1:147500-377500 GCA_018292915.2 Batillaria attramentaria
TACTACTCGGCAAGCCCCGAGGCCAAAGCCCTGTTCCTGAACTACCAAAGAAAACATTGCTAACTCTGGCAAAATTCATTAGAAATAGCAAAATCGTCTAGTATGTCATGTAGATATGTTTGTAACTATGTTGACATGTTACACACGTGCACTGTTGTTTCTGTTTGTTCTTTTGTAACATATGCGACGTGCAGTTTGGACTGTTGTGATTTCTTCCGTCCTACATGTGTTTTTGTAATTCTGTACGTATAAGAATCAAGTATGATGCATTACTTGACATTCCTCCATACCCAAACTAGGGAGAAAGGAATGAAATCTTTGAATCTTTACTCTGCCGTGTATTGGTACCACATAGTATCCCAATGGCGTCATTTTTAAAAAAAAAATTGAAAAAAGGGTGATTTCAAGAGAAACCGAAAAAGAAAGAAAGTGATGTAATGGTTTTTGTCTTCAAGTGACGTCAACGGACTTACTGCTTTCTTTCCACGTTTCAGTCATATCAAACTACACACACTTCCCTCTTTGTAGTGTCTGGCAAGGAAGTTTGCCAGACCATGCCATGTGTTGTGCTCATTATGCCGCGGCACGCGACTGGCTGAATTCTGGGGGCTCGCCCGTTTTGATCGACCCTAATGGTGTCGTCTATAGAACACAGGGTGGGGTGGGTGTTTGGGGGTTTAACGTCCTTTTCCACCGCATACAGGTGATATCAAAGACGGGTCAACGATGAAAAAGCCAACACATATTTGGCCCCAGCCGGGATACGAACTCACGACCCGAGCATTAGAAATCCAACGCTCTACCATTCGGCGACCCCGGCTTCCCCCTATAGAACACAGACGCAGATTTGCACAAGTGTTCGTTTTAAACGACAGGATGCATTTGGTGCTACATTTGGTGCGTACGGCGTTACTACAAGGCTTACCTACATCTCGACTCCAATATGTGCGTGACCTCATTACAATTAATTATGACGTAGGTCGAGATGTGTTTATGCACCGAACAATGCGCGCTAGTCACGATAAGGTACTTACAGGGCACGCCCGTTCCATTACGCGCGCTGATTTTTACCGTCCAAACTTGCTAATGAAAATGTCGACTGGCAGGCAATCACTTTGATCACCGCTGAGCAGCAAGGCCATTTACATCTAAAGCCTATGCAGCGGGGAACCTCAGCTGTCTAAGTTGTAGCGTCGAAATTCTGTAATATCACGCGTGCATGTTTCCGTTTTTAGTGTCGTCGATGCAGTGACATCTGTGATGGACTTGTAGTAAAAAAAAAGAAAAAGAAAAAAAAACAGCCCTTTGTTGTTGTTTTTAGCAAGCATTAACGCAATCTTCACAACCACCAGAACCATTAAGATTGCTGGTACGGAAATATCGCATGCTTTACAATGGAAGCGTGATTTACATGAAACGGCAGAATTCTATCCCCCCCCCTTCCCCCCCTCACACACACACACACACACACACACACACACACACACCAGAGAGAGAGAGAGAGAGAGAGAGAGAGAGAGTGAAATGAGCCTATCGTTTCCAACGTGGAAGTTTTTGGTCCTACTTACTTACTTACTTAGGCCCTTGGCTCCACGTGGAGCATAGGCCATCGACAACCCTTCGCCATCGCACTCTGTTCTGGGCTAGTCTTGCCACTCCAGTCCAGTTGGTCCCCTGCTTACATAGCTCTGCCTCAGTGTCCCGCCTCCAGCTGTTGCGAGGCCGGCCTCTCTTCCTTTTCCCCTGCGGGTTCCATGTCAGGGCTTGGCGTGTGGTGCTGGATGCTGGCTTCCTGAGGGTGTGTCCAATCCAGCCCCACTTCCTCCACAGGATCTGCTTGGCCACTGGTTCCTGCCCCGCTCGCTCCCACAGCTCTTCATTCCGGATCTTCTCTGGCCATCGGATGTTGAAGATGCGCCTCAGACAGGTGTTGAGAAATGTCTGGATCTTCTGCTGCATCGTCTTCGTTGTCCTCCATGTTTCGCATCCGTAGAGCAGAACTGACTTCACGTTGGAGTTGAAGATGCGAAGTTTGGTTCTTATGCTGACAACTTTGGATGCCCAGACGTTCTTCAGCATGACCATTGCTGCCCTTGCCTTGCCGATTCTGGCTGTGACGTCTCGGTCTGTGCCTCCCTGTCCATCAACCACACTCCCCAGGTAGACAAAAGACTCCACCTCCCTGATGGGCTCTCCACCGACTGTGACTGGTGTGTTGGCAGTGGTGTTGATCTTCATCAGCTCGGTTTTCTTCCTGTTGATCTTGAGCCCTGTTCCGGCTGATGTGGCTTCCAGGCATGTAGTCTTGTCCTGCATCTGGCTGTGGCTGTGAGACAGGAGCGCCAGGTCGTCCGCGAAGTCGAGGTCATCCAGCTGCGTCCAGAGTGTCCACTGTATCCCGTTTTTCCTGCCTGCTGTAGTGGTCTTCATGATCCAGTCGATGACCAGGAGGAAGAGAAACGGGGACAACAGGCATCCCTGGCGGACTCCGGTCTTCACCTCGAAGCTTTCTGACAACTGGCCAGCATGGGCAATCCTGCAGCTCATGTCTTGGTAGGTGCACTGGATCAGGGAGATGATCTTCCCAGGAACTCCATAGTGCCTTAGCAGCTTCCACAGTGCCTCTCTGTCTACGCTGTCGAAAGCCTTCTCATAGTCTATGAAGTTGATGTAGAGGGGGGAGTTCCACTCCAGCGACTGCTCCACAATGATGCGTAGGCTGGCAATCTGGTCAGCGCAGGACCTGTTCCTGCGAAAGCCCGCCTGCTGGTCTCGGAGCATGGGGTCGACTGCCTCTCTCATCCTCTCCAGTAGAATTCTGTTGAGAACCTTGCCTGGCACTGACAGGAGCATGATCCCTCGGTAGTTGCTGCAGTCCCTGAGGTCCCCTTTCTTTGGCAGCTTGATGACGATCCCTTCTTTCCACTGAGCTGGCACCTCTTCCTTCTCCCAGATCTTGCTGAATAGGCTGTGCAGCATGTTGACGGCTGTCTCTGTGTCTGCTTTGATGGCTTCTGCTGGTATCTCGTCCGGCCCTGCAGCTTTCCCATTTCTCAGTGTCATGATGGCTTTCCTGATCTCCGCCTTAGAGGGCTTGTCGCAGTTGATGGGTAGTTCTGTCTCTGCTGGTGGGATGTCTGGTGGTGTTTCAGGGATGGGGCGATTTAACAGCTCCCTGAAGTGTTCTGCCCATCGTTTCAGCTGTTCCTCAGTTGTTGTCAGTGGGTGCCCGTTCTTGTCCTTCACTGGTTTGTCTGTCTGTTGAAATTTGCCCGCGAGCTTCTTGGTCACCTGGTACAGGTCTTTTAGATTCCCTTGTCGGGCTGCTTCCTCTGCTTGACTGGCCAGGTTGTCGATGTAGTCCCTCTTGTCCTTCCTGGTGCTCCTCTTCACTTCTCTGTCAGCTGCTGTGTATTCCTCTTGTGCCTTTGCCTTGGCTCTTCTTGTTCGGCTCGTGTTCAGTGCAGTTTTCCTCTCTTTCCTAACTTCCAGCTTCTGGATGGTATCAGCAGAGATCCATTCCTTATGTTGGGTCTTTCTTTTGCCAAGGACCTCTTCGCATGTGTCGTGCCAAAGTTTCTTGCTGTGTTCCCACTGTGTCTCGATGTCCATTTCACTGTCTTCTATCAGGTCTTGCAGTGGCTGGAACCTGTTGGAAAGGCTGATCCGGAATGCTGCTTGTGTGTCTGTGTTCCTGAGTAGTCCAACGTTGTACCTGGTCCGTGTGTTGTTGGCGTTGGTGTGCCTCTTAAGCCGAAGTCTCAATGTTGTTGCAAGAAGGTGGTGGTCTGATGATACATCAGCACCCCTCATCACGCGCACATCCCGCCACGATCTCCTGAACTTCCGGCTGATGCAGATGTGATCAATCTGGTTCTCCGTGACATGGTCCGGTGATCTCCATGTGGCCTTGTGGATGCGCTTGTGTGGGAAGATGCTGCCTCCTATCACTAGCTGGTTCAGGGCACAGAAGTCTGCAAAGCGCTCACCATTTTCGTTCATCTGTCCCAGTCCGTGTGTTCCCATGGTGTCCTCGTAGCCTGTGTTGTCTGATCCAATCTTGGCGTTGAAGTCTCCCATCAGTATGGTCATGTCCTTGGCTCCTCCTTTATCTATCACTGTCTGCAGTTGTTGGTAGAAGTCATCTTTTTTCTCCTCTTCCGCATCATTGGTGGGAGCGTAGCACTGGATGATGTTCAGCTTGATGTCTTTTTTCTTGGTGATGAATTTGGCTGTAATGATGCGGGAGTTGACAGGTTCCCAGCCGATGAGTGCCCGCTGTGCCTCCGGTGCCAGCATCAGGGCCACGCCCTCAGTGTGGGGGGCTCCATCCTCTGTGTGTCCAGAGTACAGCAATTGCTCTCCTGATGAAAATCTCAGCTGTCCTGTCTGTAGCCACCTTGTCTCACTCAGTCCCAGTACTCCTATCTTGTAGTTCTTCATCTCTCTTGCTACTTGTATGGTCCTTCCTACTTCATACATTGTCCTGATGTTCCATGTGGCTACTCTCGTCGTTGTCCTGGGTGTTAGAAGGGGGGTCGGCCTTGCAGCTTCCTTTCGGCTTTCACTGCAATGCGTCATAGGTCTCCGGGATGGAGACCCTTCCTCGCCCAGGTGAATGTCTCGGTTTGTTGCTGTCGATGCTTCAGTAACTTAGTGTTTTTTACAGGTAGGGCTGTTAACCCTACGCAAACCCGTTTAGCCTCTTGGAGAGGTGGTCCACATTCGTCTGACCTCTACCCTTCGACCTGTCCAGCTTGGGTGACCCTGCCAGGAGCATGTGCTCCTGCTGGCATAGTTCTCTGGGTCATTGAGGTACACAAGCCACTACCCCACGACAAGGGGTGGACCATGTAGGGAAGTTTTTGGTCCGCAGACCAGAATTACAATTTTCTGTTGCTACAACTACAAAGTATGGATAATTTTAAGGAAAGAGTACATGCATAACGACAACAAATACCCCCCCCTCCCCCACCAAAAAAAAAACAAATAACAAAAAAAAACAAAAAAAAAAACAACACCAACAACAAAAACGAGAGAGAGAGAGAGAGATAGAGAGAGAGAGAGGTCCTATTCAATGCGACGAACTACAGCTGAGTTTCGGCCCACGCTCAAGGCAAAACAGATTAACATCTGAAATTGTTGGCAGCCCGAATTAATGCACAGCAAACGCTATTTGCATCGTGCAACGTATTCATTTGAATCATACCGTGGGAAAACAGTAACATGCAGTGAGGATTCAGCTGCGTGCAAGAAGCATTAAAGAGTGTGTGTGTGTGTGTGTGTGTGTGTGTGTGTGTGTGTGTGTGTGTGTGTGTGTGTTTTAACAGCTTGATGTTTCGCGACCAGACGACTGCCATTTCGTGTTTTTCAGCCATTTAAGGTGGCTGGGCTGATACAGCGTTGTATGTTCAATGCTCGGGTTATGAGTTCGAATCCCGGCTGGGTGCAAAACAACAACCACAACAAAAACTAACAGGAAACCTACAATAACAACAACAACAACAAAGACAATATTAACTAGAGAAGAAGAAGAACAACAACAACATTAACAACAACTACCACAACAACAAGGGGAATAGGGGAAATGCGGGTAGAGGGAGAGAAAAGCACTTTCTTTTTCTGTTTCTTTGCACCCACGTCTTTGCTTTCGCCCTCATGAAGAAAACAAGACGTCAACCACTTTATACCAAATCATTTCGCATCAAGATCCTTCTTCAACACCACTGGAGCTGGCGAGGATTTGGGGCAACAAAAAAACAAAAATATCACAACCCCAAAACGCCTTCTGGCGTAAAAAAAAAAAACCGCACCCCAAATGTATTATGCATTTATTCCAGACAAGTTTGGAAATCACATCACAGTTCCACACCAAAATAAGCAACACACTTATTTCTTCTCAACGACATCTCATAGGGTTAGCTTTGCAAGCACTTGTGTTAAGTCAGAGTTTCGTTTCAGGTGAACAATGTTAATGTTTAACGGAAAGTGAGGGCAAAAAAAAAAAAAAAAGAAAAAAAAAAAAAGCCTTGCTCGACAGACGTATTTTCCTTACGTGTGGAGCACGTCCTCATGGAGTCAAGTATAGCGAAATCATTCTGCACTTAGTGAACGTTGGCTGAACTGGCAGAATGCCAGAAGAGACAGTGGTCGGGCCTATAATTATGACTGTGATGTACCTTTTAGTAGATGCCTGTCAAATTACTGCAGATCTCTCAAGCGTGCTGCGACGCCACAATCTGTCAGTTGGTGTCATTTCACGGTTAGATGGATTCATCACATCACGAAAAACCGGTAACTGATCGCGAGATGAACAATCGCCTGGAAAGTGCGAACCTGTTTGTGAATAAATAAAGCCCTCAGCCCGCTGAGAAAGGTTTTTCCCCCCTCTCTGTATGCGTTGTCAATTAAGAATAACAAAGAATCGTTATCAACAACAACAACAACAACAACGACGACGACGACGATCTCGACAACAATAAGAGAAGAGTGTCGTGATAGCCGGTTGAAACTCTGTTAGTCTGTCTGTGTGCATCATGAGTTCGTTGAACTGCCAAATTGTATGTAAGCCGAGGGGATGTAAAATAGCGTGTGTGTGTGTGTGTGTGTGTGTGTGTGTGTGTGTGTGTGTGTGTGTGTGTGTGTGTGTGCACGCGCGCTTTAAGCGCAGGAGTACTTGGAAGCTGGAGAACAGCGCTCTATAAAACCTATGTACATGTATTATTATTATTATTCGGGAACTTGTTCACCATAAGAACTTTAAAAGCCCCTTGGGCTCAAAGCCGCCAATAAAATCTTTCTTGGCAAATCTTTCTTTCTTCCTGGGCCCAACTTTTTGCCTAACACTAACGCCCACTCGCAAGCCACAAAGTACAACTCCACGCTGCCTCGATCGAACCACGTTTTCAACACTAAAGTTAAGACACTGTTTCTCTTGCGGAGGAGAAGGAGGAGGAGGGAGAGGGTGTGCCGAGCGGGCCATGGGCATAAGGGTGGAGGGGGGTCGCCTGAGGTCGCCAGCTGGCGACAAACGTTCAATATTGACATGTGTACCGGCCCAAGCATCAAGGGGTTGACAAGTCCACTTCACACCAGCCCGGCAGAGGGCGCTTGGAGATGCGTGGGTCCCGGCTGTCTTTTGCTTCAGCGCCAAGAAGCGACTCTTTGTCACGTGATATCCTCTTCGGCCAGTGGTCTTTTAGTTCTTACCACTGTTTTGCCTTCACTTGTGTCTTGTTTTATCGTGTCTTCTTTGAGTTTGGTGTTTGTTTTAATTCATTTGTGCTTTATCTCTGAGGGTTCTTTTTTTTTTTAAATTTCAACTACGCTCTCTGTTCTTAATCCGTGCTTTTTATGTTGTTTCCATGGTATCATAGTAATGGAAACAACATCAAAGGACGGGCTAAATTTTCCACGTTCATAGGCAAGCCTCTGTGTTACAAACGCACGTTAACTGCTGATCTCCCGCAGAGACGATTTTGCAAGTGTAACTGTGACAATGACGTAAGAAAACGTGCGTCATCGATGCTGATGTGTACTGTCCTAAGACTGTAAGGCGCTTAGAGCTTGGTCACCAGGGATAGGCGCCCTATAAGTGTTATTACTGCTATTATTATTATCACCATTATTATTATTTTGTGAGTTATGCACATGTATTCTACAAGACCATCATAATCGTTACAGATCTTGTGTATATTGTATAAGACATTATCGTCTTTACGTACATCATGTATACTTCATTCCATCGCTATGTATCTTACACATATTTTGTACCATCGTCATGCATCGTAAGTGTGTTTCATCATGTTTATGTATATAATGTATATTTCATCAGACTTCATCATCATTACATGTGAACTTTCATCTCCTCGCGTCCATGCACACGAACCACATTCAAAGGGAAAAAAAATATATCATATGCTTGCGTTATTGGTTAAGATTTGCACAATCACTCTTGAGAGAGAGAGAGAGGGGGGAGGGGGGGAGAGAGAGGGAGAGAGAGAGAGAGAGGGGGGGGGGAGAGGGGGGAGAGGGAGTTAGATCAGTTAAACTACTTTTCATCTGGCAATAATTTTCGCATGTCCTCACCACTGACACACAGAGGGATCACCCTAGTCTGTGCGTTTTATGTCTCAAACCTTCTTGCCATTGTCAATATATCATACTTCTCTGTCAACCTGTCTAACACACTATCCAGTTCACAACCACAACTTCCTCCGTAATGTCTCAAGAAAACCTTGAAAACGTGATCAATCACAACTTCCCTCATAATATCATCGGCGTGACGAATTTAACTGACGCGCCTTTCAACTACAGTGCAGCCGACCGTGTAACACATCTGTCTACGTGTACGCACAATGCGAAGCGGCCATGAAAACATAGCGTTTACATTAGGTGAGAATTTCGACACGGCAGCAAGGAACATAATCGATGATGACACAGATGGCTCAACTCTTGGCGTTGAACTTGAACGGTGATAAGGCAAGACTCTGATATTCTCAAGCAAGGATTTCAGCAGCGTCAACATCGGGAATTTTATCGAGTGTGTCAGTGTGTGTGTGTGTGTGTGTGTGTGTGTGTGTGTGTGTGTGTGTGTGTGTGTGTGTGTGTGTGTGTGAAAGAGAGAGAGAGAGAGAGAGAGAGAGAGAGACAATGACAATGACCCTTTATTTATCAACGGTAAAGCTACTGGCACAATTACCATTTCCAAACTTGCCGTTGCTACTCTAAATTACAAAAGAGAGAAAGAAAGAAAGAAAAAAAAAATCAAGCAACCAAAACAAACAAACAAACAATCAAGGACAATCACCTGAAGCAAACAACCAAATATAAACCAAAACGCAACGGAATAAGAGACTACATCTACGTTCAAACAAAGTAAGAGGGTGGGTGGGTGGGTGTTTGGGGGTTTAACGTCCTTTTCCACCACATAGGGCGATATCAAAGACGGGGTAACGAGGAAAAAGCCAGCACAAATATTTGGCCCCAGCCGGGATCGAACTCACGACCCGAGCATTAGAAGTCCAACGCTCTACCATTCGACCAGCCCGGCTCCCCAAACAAAGTAAGAGAGAGAGAGAGAGAGAGAGAGAGAGAGAGCAGTCTAACAAAGCAATTCCCAGAATGTAATGCGAGACAGAAAAAACAACAGCTGTGTGTGTCATTACCCTTCCGATTTTAAACGACACTGACAACACACAGACATGTCTGCTGATTTAGCACAGCACAGTGCAATTTGTAACAGCTGAGACCAGTCACCCCCAAGCAGAGTTTACGTTTCTGAAAGCAACGGCTGACCTTGACGTGTGGTGCTTGCAAGCTACTCGGCAGAGATCAAAGCAGAAACTGCAAATGGGTGAACGAACGAACGAACGAACGAAACTTTATTTTTCAAGGATAAAAGATTAGATGCGCAGACCTGTCTTACATCTTGTCCTTGCTAAGCTACTTATATAAACAAAGTAAGCTCCAACTAAGTAGAGCACACACACACACACACACACACACACACACACACACACACACACACACACACACACACACACACACAGAGGCGACCATGCTACTACATATATATATATCAAGCAATACTAAAAATGACCAATATGTAAAGAACAATATAGTGAGAGACTGAAAGCCACCTTAAAAACAAAGAGGGCGAGAGGAGGGGAGGGGGGGTGAGGGGGCAAGATTTACTCCCAAGACAGTTTTGTTTTGAAGACACTACTCTACAACGTAAATAGTCAAATGA
The DNA here is from genome assembly GCA_018292915.2 of Batillaria attramentaria. NCBI lineage: Eukaryota > Metazoa > Mollusca > Gastropoda > Batillariidae > Batillaria > Batillaria attramentaria. The sequence continues at coordinate 157,252 of JACVVK020000267.1, forward strand.
CGCGTGGGGAGCCGGGGTGGCCGAATGGTAGAGCGTTGGACTTCCAGTTCCCTGGTCTTGAGTTCGTATCCCGGTTGGGGGCCAAATAGTTGTGCTGGCTTTTTCATCGCTGCCCCGTCTTTGATATCACCCGTATGTGGTGGAAAAAGACGTTAAACACCCAAACATCCCCCCTCCCCCCATCCCCTAAATGACTCGTTGCTGGCGGCATTTGCTTTGACCGAACACTGGCACCTCCATTTGTTCGTTTGACCAAAACGCCGCACTTTCTCTGACCAATGAATATCTGTTTTGCTCATTTCGGTACATAGGGTTGGTGGGTGGGTGTTTGGGAGTTTAACGTCCTTTTCCACCACGTAAGGGTGATATCAAAGACGGGGCAGCGAGAAAAAGGCCAGCACAAATATTTGGCCCCAGCCGGGATTCGAACTCACGACCCGAGCATTGAAAGTCCAACGCTCTACCATTCGGCCACCTCGGCTCGCTCTCCCCTCCGGTACATAGGGACCGCTTGTCGAGCAACCATATACGTTTACAAACATACCACAACCGCGCACACACCCGTGTAAGCTCAGATTTGATTTTCAGAAACTGGGAGTTTACTTGAGAGGAACGTGTGAATCAAGAGTGGCACTTCGTTTGACCACGGCCTTTTTGTTTAACGCCCGGATGACTCCATGTCTCCTGACCAGACCATGCTCTTATGGATTTCAGCACAGTCATGTACCGGTCGATTCCCGCCACGTATAAAATAAAACGCTACTACCCTCTATATAAAAGCGTATGCCAGGGCTCAACATGCCGCTACTTCATTCTGTAAAAATTCCAGCCGCTCAGTCATTGAACGTTATTCTGATCCAGTTTGTCCTCACAATTCGACCCACTCTTGTCCAAATCGAGAACTTCCTGAATCGAAACGGCCACAATTCGAAACACGACGAAAGGAAATACCATTTGTTTAGAAACAAAGCCTGGACAAACACCCCACAACAAAAGGGCTTTCTCTGCCAAAACGGGAGACAGAGAGTGCGACCGCGAGCCAAATCAGACAAGAGGACAGGCTGGAGGAACCTAACGGCGGTTATCATCCCAGTTGTAACGCCCTCAAAAGTATCTACTGTATCGTCAAACCCCGAAGGGGGGAGGGGGGGGGCTGGCATTTTAACGTCCTTTTCTACCACGTTGGGTGATATATATATATATATATATATATGATATATGATATATATGCAATATTGTGTTGTACACACATGCAATTATCAAGGGTCAATAATATATCATACGAATATGCAATATTGTGTTGTACACACATGCAATTATCAAGGGTCAAGGGTCATTCGCCTGCCAGGCTTGAGTGTACCTGAGCTCCGACAGTTTGTCTGTTTCTGCGTGGATGGAGTGAATGTTGGACCGTGAATTTTGTTGCACTGCCAAATTGTATGTAAGCGGAGGGGATGTAAATAGCGTGTGTGTGTGTGTGTGTGTGTGTGTGTGTGTGTGTGTGTGTGTGTGTGTGTGTGTGTGTGTGTGTGTGTGTGTGTGTGTGTGTGTGTGTGTGTGCTTTAAGCGCAGCGAGTCCTTGAAGCGGGAGAACGGCGCTCTATAAAAGCCATGTATTATTATTATTATTATTATATCAAAGACGGGGCAACGAGAAAAATGCCAGCACAAAATATTATTAATATTTGGCCCCAGCCGCGAATCGAACTCATTGAAAGTTCAAAGCTCTACCATTGAGCTATCCCGGCTCCCCGAAACGACACTTAGTCAATTTACATTTGTCGTTCGAGCATTTGAGAGCTTAGAGAGGGACTCGTTCTTCGTGAAAACCGAACTGGTCATGGTGGTGGATGGTGGCACAAATGCAATTCTAATAATATATCATACGAATATGCAGTATTGTATTATACACACATGCAATCATCCAAAACTCAGTTAACTGAACTGACCCTTCGCACCATGCCACTGTAATGTCTTGTGCTTGAGAGAATGTGTGAGAGTCACGTGAGCGTGTGTGTTGGGTTCTCTGATCGCGGATCTCTGAGATGAGAAACTGGGTAAAGCGCCCCACACAAGACACAATTATTATTATTATTATTCGTTCCAGTTGTGTTTGTTACTCCAACTGCATCCCAGGCATGTTGTCTTCATTGGCAACTAAGGAATTTTCCTTCCTACCTCTCTATCCCTCACCAGTCCAATCGCCTGTCTCTTTCTCTTTAAAGCCTCCCGAATTTAGCCGCTCTGTCCTTCCTCTCATCTCTCAGCTGATTTCTAAGTTCGGCTCTTTCATCTATATTTCTTCTTTTTAACCCCGCACTCACGTCCGCACTACCAGTGGTCAGGAATAAGTGATGTTGGGCATATGCTGCGAACTGGTTTATTGCGCCTAGCAGATGATAAGTTGCAATATTTGCTGTATATGCACTTAGTATTTATCTTTGTTTTACCTAGTTGTAATTGTTACTTGTTTTCTACGCTTTTTTGTAACCGGGAGTTCGAGAAACTAGCACGAAGGTGCAGCGTCTCCTGCATGTCCTAGGTTTATATTGCCCCGTAGACCGGTTTGCATCCATTGTCCAACGTCACAGTTTTTTTTTTTTTTTCATATAGTGCAGGCACACTCAGCCGCGAATTAGTCTTTGTGTCTTGCGCGGCTTTAAGCCCTAAAAACTCGCTCACTCACTCAGCTGTGTTTGTTAAAGATAAATACTGGGATTCAAACAAAAACCAGACACTTTCTGAGACGAGAAACTGGGTAAAGCGCCCTATACAATTATTATTATTATTATTATTATTATTCGTTCCAGTTGTGTTTGCTGAAGATAAATACTGAGATTCAAACAAAAATCGGACACTCTCTGAGAAAGCAATAGAAAAAGAATAGCTAGAATCGATAAGCTAGCGTGGCCATTATGCTGTCAGCTTTTATTGCGGATATCCCGTTTCTTACATCATGTTATTGCAATGCACTCGGGAAGGAGAAAGAAAAAATATACACGCTCGTGTTTCTACGGCTGACGTTTCAGCGTGGTTGCCTCTAGGCACCTTCCCTCGAAAACTCCTCGTCTGCTACGCTAGGAACGTAACAGGAGACGACAGACTTCGTGCACACTTTAAGCAACTCCAAGTTTCAAACGTCAACACGCTGTAGTGGGCTTTATTTCGCAAATCTGGAGATAATCCTTGTGACTAGGACGTCCAAATATCGCCGTGAGGTGGCCTTACACTGCCCTGTATTACGGATGAACAGCACTACAGCACGTAAAACCTTCTGTCCAACTCCAAGGCATTGTTGAGGTTGTTCACTTCTTCACACTTCCGTGCCTTCCTTCCGTATCTTCATCCTCTCTGTTAACATTTCGATAACGGCTTTGAATCTGGGATCCCTCCAAAATCAGCGGAACGCAGCCCAGGACTCTTGGGTTGTCTGATGTCCGAGTGAAATACGAAAATGGTGTGTGTGTGTGTGTGTGTGTGTGTGTGTGTGTGTGTGTGTGTGTGTGTGTGTGTGTGTGTGTGTGTGTGTTTAAGTCAGACGGGTGAAAGAATGCAAACACCTCGCTGAGCAGTAAAAACACACTTGATGACCCTTTCTGCCAGTAAGTTTCATGCAGAAAAAAAAAGGAAAAAAAGAACTGCTTCCAAATATCTGATTGTAAGGCAGTTCAAACGTCAGCCTGGTTAGGTGATATCGATCCATGTCGCACCTTAAGCTCAGGGGGTGTTTGTGGGAAGGGGGGTGGGGGGGGGGGACAAGTACGTGTGACTATGCCATTTCACTTGGCAAGTACGTCAGTGGCAGACACACAACTATGATCTACATCTGAGTCACACCGTGCAACATATTGCGGCTGGACCAGAAAGCCCAAAAAGTATGAACGTTCGTGAAAAGAGACCTGTATCGATATCTCCAGTCAGTTATTGGCTTTTTATGTCAAACGAGCAACAGATAAGTAATACGTAGAACGTAATATTCATTCGGTCGGCTGAAAATGAAAGTGTGTATTACACACCACGGGGGTTAACCTCGCAAAGTAAAGCACGAGGAACATGGTCACAGGGATTGAGGGTCCGTCCAGATAGTGCGTGGCAGTCGCGGAGCTTCGAGGCTGTGGGAGGAAGGAAAGGTTAGGAAGAGCTAAATCATCTAAAATCACCGGTGGAAAAAGGGATAGTTGTGTGGTTGTGGATTTTTGAGGACCAAAGCCAGTCTTTACTCCTTTCGGGCGGACTCTTTACTGTTGGAAATGGATGAGTAGAGTTAACTCGACTTTCCGCTGTTCAGTAAAGGTAACAAAGCTAAACTGAAGATCCCCCCCCCCCTCGGCAGCAATGCAAAAACAACAACAACAACAACAACAAAACCCACACATTTTCTGTTGCACGACTTTAGCGATTTTAGTTTTAACTTTTCCTCCCATTTTCTCGAGCCGGGTGGCCGAATGGTAGAGCGTTGGACTTCTAATGCTCGGGCCGTGAGTTCGTATCCCGGCTGGGGCCAAATATTTGTGTAGGTTTTTTCATCGTTGACCCGACTTTGATATCGCCCGTGTGTGGTGGAAAAGGACGTTAAACCCCCAAACACCCACCCCAACCTCCTCCCATTTTCTCGCACGTAATCGCTCACATATGCACTGTCTCGCACTACTTGGGCGGACCCTCCATTCCTGCTCCACGCAGAGTTTGGGTTCCTCGAAGATCTTAAAATCACGTGGTTTACGCCCCGTCTACCCCCGTGTTGTTCACATCGAGCTCGGTTTTGCTGCTGATCAAGCATAATTTGGTTTCTCATCGTACATCAGCGTTTCATCGTACACATTTAAGTCACGTGACACAGTCGACATTATCCCCCGTGAACACTCACACCATTCTCGATTCTGTATTGTTAAAAGGGCGTTATCGCTCACATCTGCTGACTTATCGCAGCTTTAGCAAACGACTGCGCACAATGTGGTACGGGGTAGATGAACACAGGCAGGGCCCATAACCCAAGGCAGATAGTCACGGCCCGCAACCACTGATAATTTGATAGAAGTCCGATTGCTGGCACATTGCCACACCGTAATGGAGGGAAGATGTGCATAATTGTGAGTGAACTGAAGCGTTCAGCTGACTATGGTCTTTCTGTGAATTTGAATTAAATGCTTTACTTTGTTCTTGCAACATACAATGCAAGCTTTAACCTGCAAATAGAAACACCCTAAACCCCTAAACACTTTTAGTCCTCACCCCCCCCCCCCTTCGCCCCAAGGAAAAAAACAAAACAAACAAAAACAGCAACAACAACAAAGCTACACACCCCATCCATGGCCCAGAATACAAAATAAAAACAAACAAACAAAGAACAAAATCAACAAACTACAAACATCCCCCCCCCCCTAAAGCAAACAAACAATCAAAACAACACACACACACACACACACACACACACACACACACACACACACACACACACACAGAGGAAAACAGCGACTGCGATGCGATGTACAAAACAAAAACAAACAACTACAACAAACTAGGGAAAAAAAGACAAACATTTAAAAAGTGAAAAATTCTTTGAAAACTTGGATATGTCAGAAGATCACCTTCCACAAACCTGGCACACTTACAAGTCATTAGCTGACACTCAAGTCCGAGTTGTTTTTCATTGCAGCTAGACCACGATGCATCTCACAAAGCATACTCACATTTACTCTTTCGTAAAAAAACAAAAACTACTTCCTATAGACAAAAGCGGAAAGTATCGATAACATTGCACACATCTTGAAACGTGGCCTTCATTTTCTCGTACGAGTACACGTATCCGACAAAAAAAAAAAAGAAAAAAAAAAGACATAGGTTAGAAAGACGCATTGAATGGATTGAGTACTGTGCGTCAATGTGATGTATGAGGTCACACACAGTGACACGTTTCCTGCTATTGTGATGTGATCGGTTTTGCTGCAGGCGACCGCCGCTATTAGTCGCTGTGTACACTGCAGATAACTTCAAATATAAACTGTTGCTTTGTACAGCGAGATACAATAAGCCCAGAGGCTGAAGTATGAAGCAAATTCCCGCCAGATATTAATAATAATAATAATAATAAGTATTGTATAGGCGCTTTACCCAATTTCATAAATCGGCTCAAAGCGCCGCGAACTGAACCCAACACGCACGCTCACGTGAATCACACGCATTCTCTCACACACTTGACATAAACACATTACAATCACGTGGTGCCAAGGGTCAGCTCAGCTATTTAAATTTCGGAATTTAGAATTGCATTTATTTTTCAGATTTGGTGGGCTGAACATTTCCAAAGCAGAGGGGGAGGAAGCCGGAGTACCCGGAGAGAACCCCCGACGATCGGCTCGAATGTACGGTGCCACATACGAGAAGGAAAAATTCTTTGCCCCGAGTGGGACTCGAACCCCTGACCTCTCGCATTGGTGACAGGTCTCTTAACCACTAGACCACCGACCGCTCCTTGAAAACTCTGTCTGCCTTGCAACGAATTTTTCGAATGTTTTGTACGTACCTCGCTCGAGCCTCAGGCGCGAATTCTGAAATTACTATGCTGAATGCTATATACACTGGCGTCTTCTGGCCATGTGAACGAGATTTACAACTGCCCGAAGGTCTCCTTGTCAGCCGTGCATGGACAGCTGTGGCAGACGCAATGCTCTTCGGCCTCTGTTTGCTCAGTGCTAGTCTGTATGAGACTGTAGCCATTAAATTGTAGACTTTTTTCCCGTCAAGTGATCCTCTATTTAAAAGCATGCCAAATCGCTCCATTGTCACGCAACACACTATCGCAGTTTCAAAATCACAAGAATCATCATCATCATCGCAGTACTCATACCACAGCTAAAACAAAAGAAGAAGAAGAAGAAGAAACAAAGGGAACTGTACCCGAAATTGTTCCTTTCCTTGTGTTGTTTGTCCCAAGAAGGTTTGCAACCAAAGTCTTTCTTCGTTTCATGAAGCTGCTTTTCCCAGCACGGTTTGCAGCTGAAGTGTTTCTTCTCTGGATGCAAAAACGCGAGAAACGTCTTTTCCATCCTTCACAACTGAAGCCACAACCGTTCACAACAAAAAATAAAATTGCTCGTGAATTGTTTTGAGTCCTTAATCACCGTAACTGAGAGCAAGCGTGTGCAGGAGTGCATTCCAAATAGAGGCCGTCCTCCTCTAGCACTGTTCGATAAGGACCTGCATAAAAATGGCCACTGGAAAGGCTGCTCCAATCAAAACCAATGTTACAACCACGAGCGCACTTGACCTCTCAAATCTTACAAGTCTCAGTCGATCGCGTACTCCCCCCCCCCCCCCCCCCGTCCCAAATCAATCCCCCCCCCCCTCCTCTTTACTCCCCCGTTCTTTCTTTCCGTGCCAAGATTGCTCGTCTCTTTCAACTGCGAGACAAACACTTCACACAAATACACTAACATGCCTGTACCCATTAGGCTCAATCAATCTGATTTTTTTTTTTTTTTGGTTCAAATTCCGTTGTTTGGATAAAATGTATTTCTAATTTTAAAAAAAGGGGGGGGGGGAAATGAAGTCTGATTAAGTGAAGTAAAGTGAGAAGCATGAGAGACAGGAAGAAAGAGGGACACACATACTCACACACACACACACACACACACACACACACACACACACACACACACACACACACACACACACACACACACACAGACTGACAGACAAACAGGGATAGACAGAGAGGCAGCACAGTGGAATTCTTAAAGAAAAAAAAAAAAACTGTATTCATCCCACTGCTGGAAAATTCTGGTGGTCCAGGCTCTCATGGCACAGTGACATGTACATCTCATCTTTTCTCTTCTCTGACCTTAAAAGTGTCACACACACACACACACACACACACACACACACACACACACACACACACACACACACACACCACCGGATATTTAACGTTCTTTTTCAATCGTCCGATGATAGTGTACATTCAGGGTCTGAAAACAGTCTAAAATGTATAAACTTTCGAATTTTTATTCGCCCGCAACTCGAAAGTAGTTCTGTTTTAGTTTCGTTCTGCTGAGGAACTATTTGTATCGAACTTGTAATCCGAACACCTCCCTAATCGCCTTGCGAACAAAGCACCGTTCAAACACCCACAAAGAGCGGCGAACACAACCCCCCCCCCCCCCCCCCCCACGTGACTGAGGTCGAACTGCGTAACCCGCCAACATCCCACAATTCAACATTGACAAGGGAGCTAATTACAACACGACCAAACGGCCGGGCACCAAAACAAACGAACCGCGAATCCCAAATGTGGACAGATCTTGCGAGTTGACTGTCTAATCCGGGCAACGGCCCTCGCAATGTCAAGATCACATGGCATCCCTTGCGGGGTTTTATTGTTAGTTTTGCTAGTAGTGGTCCCGATCGTAGTCCGACGACAGATCAGAAGAAAGGGGGATACCTGTACATTAAAGGCCCAGTTTGATGCACACTGATCGTTCTGAGCTGTTTTCTGTTGTAGTTGATGTTGTTGCTTTTTGGTTGTATTTTAAAAAAAAATATTTTTCCTATTTACTTATTTTAATTAAATTAATTAATTATTTTATTTTATTTTATTTATTTTTTTATTTTTTGGGGGGGGGGTGGGGGGGGGTTGGGGGGGAGGGAGGGGGGTGTCTACCATCACAACACTTAGATATCTGCACAGGACGAGAGGGTCATCCGGACAAGCTTAGTACCAGCATAATATTTGTGCACGCCTTTTCCTCGTTGCGCCGGTTTTGTTTTTTGTTTTTGTTTTTTTATATCACCCACACGTGGTGGAAAAGGACGTTAAACACATAAAAACCCACCCAACCCACTCTGTTTTGGAACAGTAGCGCTTGTGAGTGCGCCTGTGCACTCGAAATAGTCTATCTCGCAGATTAGTAGGGCTCCGAATGCAAAACAATGACCTTTGATGGCCGCGCAAAAACTCAGCCGTCCGTGAACGACGTCCGCCATGTTTCCCTGGTCGGCTGCTCAAACTCAGTGAGCTACAAGGTCGAGTGTCGCGGCTACGACACTGTCACCGGCTACTGCGTTTTGGCTTCAATCAGCTGAACGCAAGTCTTGTCTCTGCGTGAATATGTGTTATGTGTCTTAGTTGTGAGTGTCTTAGTTGTGCATGTGTCTTAGTTCAGAACGGTGTGCAAGCGCAAAAACATCAAAATTAGGGCCTTTAACGTATTACCTTTTGCCGACTGAGCGTTCGCACTGCACATTAACTGCACAAAGCGCAAGATATAGGAGACGGAAATGGGTTTAACGCACCGTGGCAAGCAATCTGTCTTTGCTATCGATCCATGTTGTTGACCACGTCTAGATCTGCAGCTGGGTCCACGTACCTCGCTGCACGGCAAAATTAATGCAGATCACGGTTCGGTGCGCAGCAGTACGCGCGCGGCCAGTTCATATCATGACTGTGCTCAGCAAAACTGCGCAATCAAGTTCTTTTTTATACGCGAATCACGTGAACAAGAATTCATTCACCCATGTAGAACCTCGCATACGTCAAAAAGTTAGTGACGTCAACCAGCTAGGCGAGCTAACACGACCTCATGTGTTTGGGCTTTTGCGAGCGCATAGAGGCACGGAAAGGGTTTCCAGTACTTTCTTTATGTCAGCATGCTTGATGTCAGAGAGCTTGCGTTCGTGTGCGCGCGGGCAGCATACATGACACAACGACTACGACTGTGACTACAGCAGGTCACTGAATGGAAACAACATATTGGGCTGGTGGCCATCTTGTTTAATACGCGAATCACGTGAAACGTACACTCTTAAAAGTGTTCAGTGTCTCGAGTTAAAAGGTCACAGGCCTGTGTCTGCACAGGTGAGTCAGTGGTGGGTCAGATTTTGGTTGGTTCGTTAACTGCTCGTTTAACGTCCTTTTTTTCACCACGTAAAACCGACTCTTAACTGGGCACTGCGGAGCACCACAGTGCTGTCCACGATTGTGACACAGCTGTGATTTTTTTTTTTTTTTTTTTTTGGGGGGGGGGGGGGGGGTTCCGCCGCTGTGGCGTCATCACAGCAACCTGGATTTCAAATAGCCACAACTGTGACTGTGATTTCCACAACAGATTCTGATTGGCTGAACTACGTCACTCGGCGCGCAAAGATGGCGGACAGTGCATCTTCAATCGGTTTGTCACCGAGCACAGCTGTGTTCAGTTTTGTAGTTAGTAGACACACCGAGCGCAACGACTGTGACGTGCACATGTGTGTTTCAGGCGTTGTGCCCAGATAAGAGCAGACTTTAAGGTGGTATGAAAGGCGGGGGACAGCGAGGGAAAAGCCAGCGCAGATTTTGGAATCCCACCTGAGGGCAGGAGCATTGAAAAGGATTGCAGTGTGCAGACTGTCGCCGCAAAGCGAAGCGACTATTGTGGCTGGTATTTTTCAATAGGAAAAGCCCTGAAAGGCACCTAAGCTGCTGTAACAGCTTATGCTGATGTAAGCCGCAAGCTGCCCACACGATCATAACTTATTCATGTTACTCTAAACAATTTGCAAAGCTCCAGGCACTCGCGATCGGGGGCAGGGTGTGTGTGTGCGTGTGTGTGTGTGTGTGTGTGTGTGTGTGTGTGTGTGTGTGTGTGTGTGTGTGTGTGTGTGAGTGATCCATGATGGGGGACACGCTAATTACTAAAAGTCGTCGCGAAGGACCTCTCGGTGTCAACGTAATACTACTTTCAAAAGTCACTCAAAATTATGGACAACACAAAACGCACCATTACTGCCTTCGAAAAGCTTTGCCTTTTACTTCGCAAGGGCAGGCTTGCGGATGAATATCTTGTTCGCAATTCAAACCAAGACAGAGGAGAAAGCTAGTTTTACTTCGTCCCCCCCCCCCCCCCCTCAGGGCATAAGACCAAGTTTCATGCATCCGCTACGGTATACAGTCCTTGGTATAACCCTGATCCCGCACTGTTTTGATGTCGCGATACACGTATCACAGTGGGCTTGCTCACGTGATCACATCCCATGACAGATATATACCGAGAGTCACATAAAGGTATGTCACGATTGCTGATACTGGCGATAAGATCACGAGCCGGCGGTCATGCAAGCCATTGATAATTATATGCCATGAAGACAGCTGTACAGTCGTACTTTGAACATTACACCTATCAGTATCGGCGACCAGGTTCCTGGATTCGGAATCTGATGATTGGTTGACTGACAGCCAAATGATGACGACACGTGATCTATGTTATGAAAAATATAATGCTGTACACCACTGCGATAAACAACACCAAATATGTGTATCTACTGAAGCATGATGATGATGATGATGATGATGGACGGTGCTGATCTCATGTGACTGGGTGACAGGTTGGCAAATGACGGACACGTGATCGTGATCTATCGACTTCACAGTTAAAAATAAAATGCTGTACACTTCGGGGAAAAAAATCTACGTGTAAACTAAAGCAACTTGATGATGATGATGATGACGACGACGATGATGACGATGATCTCCTGTAACGTAAAATTTAAGTGAAGCGTTCAGAGCGGGTATCCAATCCGCAAACTTTTCGTCTGTACGCCGGTTATTTCGAACTTCAGACAGGAGACAACAACCCAAAAAAAATAAAAAAAATAAAAAAAATTGCCGAGTCGTACCTAATAGCTAAATAGCTGCTCCATTGCGACAAATGATACTAGAATTTCTTTAAAAACGAAATTGATGCGCACATAAATGCACAAAAACCAAACAAGTACGAATCTCCATAAATGCCCTGCCATTCGTCGACAACTGGGTGCATACTTTACTCTTTGATCTCGTATGTTCTTGCAGCTGGTGATGTGTCCTGCGATAAACCGATGCATACATTTATACCTGAGAAGAAAGGTAGATGGTAAATCCTGATAAAGGACCGAGGAAACGCACCCATTCACAACAAAGACAGGCAGCCCTACCTATTTCACGAACACCAAACCACTTTCTGTCACGCGGCAGACGAGTGCATTATTTACAACTGTTCAATTGTACAATCATGAAATTCTATGCGTAGTTCAAAGAACTCATCTGTACAGATTACCTCCGAAATGTGCATAACAAATATAATAACGAGCATCATACTGCAGCATACCTGAGACATAGAATGTATATGACATAGAACATACTGATCACAGAGACAGCCGTCTGTATTCGCAACTGTTAGATTATACGATCATGCTATGTGTCCTTAACTCAATTCATCCCAAGTAAAAAAAAAAAAAAAAAGGAAGAAGAAATCATGTCTGCACGGATATAAATTTGAATTACAGGGAGTGTTGTAATTTGATCAAACTCGTGTTTTCATGCAATAAGAGCTGGTAGGGAACCGTACATCTTGCCTGTTTTTCGCATACAAGACTGAAACGTCAAAAACGTGGGCGGTATGAAATGTCTTAAACGTATTCTTCTGTATTGATTTTCTCCGAAATATGCATAGCTAACATAATAAACAGCATCATACTGTAACCGACGTCTGCATTATTCGGACCTGTTACATTAACCCAACGATAATGAAATTCAATGCGTCCTTAAACGATCGAGCTCGTCCGCATGGATTTTATCCGAAATGATCAAGTTTTGCACAACTAGCATACGAACGAGCATCGTACTATAACACACTAATCACAGCACTTGAAGCTTTTATCGCTGGCAGGACTATTCTCGTACGTGTACGCGCCACATCGTAATATTTCGATCACTTGCCCGGTGTGTTTGCCTTACCTGGTTTTGGCTGCCATACTCCGGTGCGTTCTGTCTCATATCGACCACGGCTCGTTCCGGGTGCGTGGTGACAGTAATCACCAAGTCCTGTTGCCCGTCCCACCTCGCCGCCTACGATCGAACGTGACAGGAAAGGCCAGAAAATGAAACTCCATTGGAAAAAAAAAAAACCCCACAAAAACCAGCCAACACAATCGAGTTTGTCCGCTGGCTAGCCAAGAAACACCAGTGTACACTTCTGCCAACAACCCAATAGTTGATAATCCTTTCTTTGTTTTTGAACAGTCTCATCCAATGCTTGGGGCTGTCCGCATCTCTAGTTTGACTTTCTCAACTTGAATTGCCGTCGAAAATTTCAAAGATTCCGCCAGCCAAGGAAGAACTGTCTAGCAGTCGCACAGCTCAGAGATTATCCGACAGGATAATGAGATTACTAATTTTTATCCCTCGATGACACAGGTAAACATGACCGATTGGTGATTTCTTGGCTGTCCTGTTCAACGCCAAACACCTCAGCGCTCACAGCAAGACGGCGTGTACACAGATGCAGCCGTTACAATGCAAACCAAGCTCCAAGGTGTCGTCTGCTCCCGTCTGTCGACATGTGTCGTCGGAAGTCAAAACGAGGGTAACGCGCATGCGATTTCGAGGAAAAGAGTGACGCTCTCGCACGCGCTCGCTTTGCTGCGGCGGAGAGGAGGCGTTGTCGGCAGCGAACGGGTGGCTGAGCTGCGCGTGACACCGTGGCGACACGCAGAACCATGGCAGATCACCTGCGCGCCACATTGTCTACCTGTGGAAGATAACTCCTGTATTTTACTGCTAGGAACTGAATCATCACGAGGTTGTCTCCCTCAATGTGTGACTCGAAGGGAAATACCCGATTTCCAGGAACGTCATGTGAATAGTTTAGTAGTTTATAAATAACTCTCACAATTAGTTTTAAGATTTCTGTCAATTTGTAAAACAGTACAATGTCTAACAGACAAATATCAGTTTCGTGAGTTCAAAAATTTTAGGCAAGTTTTAATAGCGTATAAGAAAACACATAACAAATGCACAATAAACATTTAATCTCAAGTAATTTCTTATGACTGTCTGAAAACAGCTAGCATATATAGAGAATTGTATACGTGTGCTTCAGGGGAGGTCCGCAATCGACCCCCAGGGCGTCTTGGGTCAGAGGGAAAGGCTGTGGAGACACCGCCAACTCTAGACAATGAAATCGCCCCTTTTTTTTTTAAATATATTTTTTATTCACACTCTAATATGCTGTTGTTACCTACCATTATATATAATTGTGTTTTGTCTATGGAGTAGCCCCACTTTTACATACCAGAGCAACAAATTTACCAGTTTAATTTGGTTACGTTTCCTTAGCCACGGATTGGAGTCCAGTCAATGTTTCATCAACTGACTTACGTACGCTTCAGTTATGAGACGGGGTGGGGGTGGGGGGTGGGTGTGGGGGTGGGGGGTGCAGCCAGTTCCACATCAGTGGGCCGGAGTAATATTTATGATCTTATTTCCACTACCCGGCTTAACCTCTAGTCCACACTGAACAGGGGAATCTTTCCAAAACTCAGTCTTGGATGCGATTGACATAGGTAAATGTACAGCCTTACCAAAAGCTCAACTGCCTGTTACGAATGAAAGGCCATTCAGAAGTGTCCACCCAAACACGCAATTGTTCCCAAAAACAAACAAACCGGAAACATAAAAACACAAAGCACGATTAGGTTAATACAAGATTTTTTTTTTCATCAAAGAAAGTGACTGGATTTGGAGCCACTGTTTCACGAATCTGTTCCGAAGTTGCTGTGATTCAATAGAAACACTTCTTCACAACACTTAAACTTACACACAACTCGGAACAGACATAATATAATACTTAGACCAGCACGGCATAACGAGCGACTGACAAAATGACCCATGCTGTTGTATCAGATAGTATCTATGCATAGCTGCGGTGTCAAAAATACATGTAAGATCTTATCAGTCACACCTGCAATTGCATTACCCAACAAGTTATCGGGACGACCCGTTTGCAGTGTGCATAATAATAAATGAGCCGCCAGGTACTGCAGTTATAATTTACACAAAACGGAAACGACCCAAAACTATAGGATAACTGCGACTCGACTAAACACAAAATTCACAACAAAGTCTTTGGAGTTGTTCTCCATCGGCCTGTACTGAAATATCTGCTGGTTGTTCAACGCATTTCATAATAAAATACACTCGGTTAACATGTAGCTTTACATTAGTCGTTTACAGAACGTTGAACGAAAGCAATGGGTATAAAGTGACTGAAGATCTGTTTATGAAGTGGGTGGTCCGGATGTCTGAGGATTTTCGATGGAAACACCGTGTGCCCGATGGGCATCGCTTGGTGGTGTCTGTCGGGCGTCCTTAGCAATGCTCGACTACCTTTTTCTTTAAAATAAGCACAGAGGAAATTTCCTAGAGGATAGCTACATATTAGAAAAAAAATCTACTGTGCGTGTTTTATTCATTCATTTCATTCCTCCACTATGGCTTCTAGTAGTAGCGGAAGGAGTAGTATTCATAGCTCCACGGACTTCATACTTTTAATATTTTAATTATTTTTAAAGTCAGATTCCTTGTGATTTATTAGCAAGGTCCATTTCATTTTGCGTTTGCACCTTTGCCCCAAAACAAACCGACATTGGCAGAAAGAACTACGCAGTATGACTCGGCAGCGCCGAGGAAAAAATCTACCGAAGCCATTTCCACACCCAGTCCCTGGCTGCCGTGTAGTCGTGCATTAGTGAAACCATGGAATAGACCTTTACTGGCTTTAGGCTTACTACCTCGTTCACCTTTTGGCGGATAGTGAGAGAGAACTCTGTTGGTATCAAGCGAGCTGGGTACCACTGGATTGATTTTTTTTTTTAATATTAAAGATAAGTACATTTAAACACTCACACTACGATAGTACATTGTTAGTTCAGATATCCCAGTCCGAGGCTTTGCAAGAAATAAACGAAGGCTACATGCAGTCTGGAACTGAGAAGGGAAATATGTAAGTTCTGCTCGACCACAAGCTCTGTAAACTACATTCACTTTTCAACCAGTTTTCGCAACTGCTCATGTTTAGACAAACAGACGATAACAGCTTCGTGTATGACGGCAGATGTGCGTGCATTCTCAAAGGAAACCAAGTACGCGTGTTTCCTAAAAGACCAATTCATTTGCGAGTTTGAGAAACAACCGCTCCTTGACAAACCGAATCCATTTTCATATCAGTGACTATTTATAGAAACGACTGCAACTGTACAACTATTGCCGTATTCACGGTATTGGCTAGGCGATGACGCGCAGAACTAGCACAGCGCTTGTGCTAAATTTTCTGTCGCGTAAATCGGGAAATCGTGAACTAAGACTTGACACACCTGCCTGCAAAACACATTATATGAATGTTACTGATCTTGAACGAAAATGAGCAAAAAGTCTGAAAGACTAAAATAGGTCAGATTAAGAAAATCGCAACAAATTAGACACTTAAATCGCGCATTCGATTCCTTGAAAAATAGTTCCTAAGAATGTCACAAAACCTTAGAAAATATCATAAACTAATTGTCTGCTGATCAAAACCTGCTCTCTGTTGGCTAGAAAGCAAGTGTGCATATATATGAAGGTGTGTCCTAGTATAGTTGGGGAGGTCCGGAGTCTTTGGGTAATCGTTGGAAACAAGGTGTTCCATTGACGAGACACTCGACCCCCTTACTGCTGGACGGCGGCGAGCCTCCTTTTTCTCTATACTTAGGACATTTCAATCACCACGACGTCATTCTCGACCACGATAATTATGATTTGTAATTATTGTGGGTTTTACACCTACGAGTTGTCAGCGGAATGAAATGAAGGGAGGCTTTTTGCAGACCGTGATCATCACAATTACAACAGAGAGTGTGATATATTATACTCTCAAATGCATGTTCAGTGTGTAAAAATCTTGATTACGGTTATTCTCACTAGACAATGCACGTCATGTATCGATCGTCCGGCTTCTTTGATTAGCACAGTAACTGGTAAGCGATTGGTTTTTGTTTTTGTTATCTTTTTATAAACACAGGAAAACTATATGTGGTGGGATCCCACAAAAGGGGACAAAGTCGCCAAGCTACGTTTGAGATAATTGAAACAAACAAACAACCTCCCCCCCAAAAAAAACAAAAAACAAAAAAAAAACCTGGTGGGTGTGTGTGTGTGTGTGTGTGTGTGGTGTGTGTGTGATGTGTGTGTGTGTGTTGTTGTGTGTGTGTGTGTGTGTGTGTGTGTGTGTGTGTGTGTGTGTGTGTGTGTGTGTGTGTGCGTGTGTGTTAAGGTGGTGGGGGTAAATTTAGCGACTTTCACATTGTTTTTCATAGTCGGGTCCTTAGACAATAAATACAACTCCTTTGAAAGCACCAAGGCTGAAGATACCTTATAAGCATGTTAAAAACGAGCATATTTAAATTAATTATTACAACAACCGCACTGTGCTGGCATGAATCTCATGTCACATTTTACCGGTCATTTTCCGGAAATGGCCACCTTTCAGTAGCAATTTGTCAACAAATATTAATTCTGATTATTTCGGACCTGCACCATGCTACAGGAAGCCGGGGTGGCCGAATGGTAGAGCGTTGGACTCTCAACGCTCGGGTCATGAGTTCGTATCCCGGCTGGGGCCAAATATTTGTGCTGGCTTTTTCATCGTTGCCCCGTCTTTGATATCACCCGTATGTGGTGGAAAAGGACGTTCCCCCTCCCCACCCCCCCTCCACACACAACCACCCCTACACCATGCTACAGGAAGAACGCCTAAATCAAGAGAAATGCTTCTTTCCTGCACCTTTCAGTGATACCAAAAGCGTTCTTCTGTATGGTTCGATCTCCTATGACGTTTCTGTGGAGAGTATCATACACCTGGTATGAATGAGCAATAGACGTTTATTTGATTCAGTCTTTGCAACAACGGTACATAGAAATCTGTGTGTTTGCATGTCTTCATGGCTACGTTCAGTTTGCGGGCACACACACACACACACACACACACACACACACACACACACACACACACACACACACAGACACACACACACACACACACACACACACACACACACACACACACACACACACACACACACACACACACACATCAATATAATTATATGATATAAAAACAGCACATCTGTAGCAAAAGGCACAGTACACATAGAACATTGGTTCTCTCTATATAAATGTATTTATATATGCCATAATACACGTATACAGACAGAACCAGTGAGAACCGTGTGTGTGTGTGTGTGTGTGTGTGTGTGTGTGTGTGTGTGTGTGTGTGTGTGTGTGTGTGTGTGTGTGTGTGTGTGTGTGTGGTGAAACAAAGCTGCTGTAAAGTGTAAGGTTGTACAGTAGTGAAACAAGGCTGCTGCATAGCGTAAGGTTGTACCGTGGTGAAACAAACCTGCTGTATAGTCGGAAAAAATGAAGACAAAGGAGCATATTGGTCGGATGGGTTCTTCTAGTTGTTTTTGTTTGTTTGTTTATTTTTGTTGTTGTTGTTGTTGTCGTCGTCTTTCCCTATACTTTTTATGTAACTGAATGCGATCTGACGAGACTCAGTGGAGAGATCGAAGTGTATAATTTTTACTGACCTACAGCTGGACTTCAACTCTCAGCAGTTCTTTCCCTTGAATTTCGATCACCCGTGATCTATACATAGAAGAGCTTACTGTAATGAAATATTTCCGTGTAAAAGTGTTTTCTTGCCTGTATTTCATTAAAAGAATGATGTCTATCACGTACATGCAAAAAAAAAAAAAAAAAAAAAAAAAAAAAGTTCGTGACGTAGGAATTTATTTAGAATGTAGAAAATTATTTAGATTGAAATGCAACATGACCGATTTGGCAAATAATGCAAGGGACAAAGGTGACTTGAAGAAAAATATCCGAAAAACAATAAAAAGTACCGTGGAAGGCAAGAACTGTTGAGAGTTAACGACTGTAACCAAATGTAATGGCCGAGGTGAAGACTGTCATGTTAACTATGGCAGCGGACGCACAGCGGACACTCATTTTTAGGCTCGTTGACAAACTGTGGAAAATCCCGTTTGATGTGAACCAATTTATTTGTGTGCTCAACCTTGCGTCCAACCTCTCATTAAATTAAAAAAATACGAAAACGGTGATCATGACGGAAAACCCAAAATATACAAAAATATTTGACCTAAAATCAGCAATCAATTAGCAAATTATCGAAGCAAACAATTTTCTCTTCAAAACGGAAATCATAAAAAAGTAATACACACCCAACGTAAAGCTGTTTGTCATGTTCCCGAACTAATGCATGTTTATATATGCGCATGTTTTTAATTATCCACGGGGAGGTCCGGAGTCTTTGGGTTCTTGACTCATGGTGACATGCACCACCTTAGACGTTATCTAGACTCCCTTTTTGCATTCCGCAGCATGCACCAAATGTGACTGAGAAATTAGAGACTTGCAATTAGCTGCTACAGAAAGAAAATTAGTGTTTTTGGTTGGCTGAGTTTAGTTGATTTGTTGGTTTCTTTATTCCTTAGATTTCAAGTACGCTTACAATGGTAACACTGATGTTTGCTCTCATCGGTGTGGTTTGGTTGGCTGATTTTAGTTGGGTTGTTGGTTTCTTTATTCCTTATATTTCCAGTATGCTAACAATGGCAAAATGGTTGCTCTCATCGGCGTGGTTTGGTTGCCTGATTGTAGTTGGTTTGTTGGTTTCTGTCGATTTTCAATAAGCTACTACTACTACTAAGACCCCTCCCCCCCTCCCCAAGCTAACAGTGGCAAAATGTTTGTTCTTTGTGTTGGTTTCAATATTCCTTAGATTTCCAGTAAGCTATACTAACGATAGCAGTGCAGGCGCAAACATAACATGAAGTTGAAACAACAGCTACATTACAGACACGGTAACCTAAGCGACTGACTGTAGACTGTCAGGTTATATTCGGGGGAGTTGGCGAACAGAGGTTTAGACTTGTTTACAGGCTCGTTGACACACAGTGGAAAAGCCCGTTTGATATATATTCACCTATCGTAAGGCAAAACGCGCGTTCAACTTGTTCATATGACCTTCTAAACAACTAAAAACAAGCAACCATGATCACTGTTGATAAAGAGAATTATACGAGAATATTAAGGCAATGTCACACAATACACTGGCAAACTACAACACAGAAATTTTATCTCATGACAACAAAAATTACAAACAAGTAACATTCATGCTAAGTAAAGTTGTTCTCTAAGTTCCCCAACTACTGCACGTATACATATCAGCAGGGTTCCTTCGTTGTTCGGGAGGTCCGGAGTCTTAGGATTATTGGCAATATGGGGACATGTTCCACCTTCGACACATCCTAGACTTCCTTTTTGTTTTGTCATTTAAAAAAAATTCACTTCTTCTTTATTAATAGTATCATTATTATTATCATCGTATTTCATTGCAGATTTTATTTCAATTTCAATTTTATTCCTCAATTGGAGAAATCATGCACGGTCGAGACTCCCTTTTCAGTGCTTTTTCATTTCAGGGTGGTGGTGGTGGTGGTGGTGGTAAGGGTAGTGGTGGTGGTGGTTGTGTGTTTTTGTGATCGTTCTGAGTTGTTTTCGTGATATCTGTTGTCACGCCATTTAGACGCCTGAACAGTGACAGCATCTGTAATGCCGGCATTGAGCCAGCAGAAGCTCGATGACGCGGCGACCACACTGAGCGGTCCAGCGGTGTAACAACAGTCCTAGAATTTGTGACCCTCCACCACGAAATGAGTCGTCTTGTAACATGAACAAACAACACAAGAAGACTCATTTCCTGGTGGAGGGTCACAATTTTGAAAGCTCGACCGCTCAAAGTGAAAAACAAAACAAAACAAAACACTGTATCTTATTAAGCCAAGCCTTGACATGGAACCCGCAGGGGAAAAGGAAGAGAGGCCTGCCTCGCAACAGCTGGAGGCGGGACACTGAGGCAGAGCTATATAAGCAGGGGACCAACTGGACTGGAGTGGCAAGAATAGCCCAGAGTGCGATGGCGGAGGGTTGTCGATGGCCTATGCTCCACCTGGAGCCAGGGGCCTAAGTAAGTAAGTAAGTATCTTGTTAAGAGTTGTACTAATTATCAAGATAGCGTATTTGGAAATGTTCAGCCCACCAAGTTTGAAAAATAAATGCATATCTAAATTCCGAAATTTAAAAAGCTGAGCTGACCCTTCGCACCACGTGATTGTAATACGTTTATGTCCTGTGTGTGAGAGAATGCGTGTGATTCACGTGAGCGTGCGTGTTGGGTTTAGCTCGCGGCGCTTTGAGCCAAAATATTTGGGATAAAGCGCCTATATTAATGCGATTATTATTATTATTATTTCGAGCGTACATATGACCGAAACAGTTCCATAACGTAAGCTGGCTTAGAAAAGATGGAATTAGCCTGTATAAACGGTCAGCTTTCACAATCGTGGTACTCTGTGGCAGTAGTCTTGAGCTTGCTGTGTAGTCTAGGGTTGTGTGTGCGTGCGTGCGTGCGTGCGTGCGTGTGTGTGTGTGTGTGTGTGTGTGTGTGTGTGTGTGTGTGTGTGTGTGTGTGTGTGTGTGTGTGTGTGTGTGTGTGTGTGTGTGTGTGTGTGTGGTTCTGTTGAGGCGTGTATACCCTACAGCTGGACTAGTATCTTCAAATGGCCGAGTTGAAATTTGTCGGAAAAGAATAGGGCACCAAGAGTACGAATATTTTTAGACTTGTTGACACACTGTGGAAAATCCCGCTTGATATGAACCAATTTATTCGTGTGCTCAACCTTGCGTTCGCCTTGTTTAACTTCAGGTCACTTTGAAACAACGAAAACCATGGAAATGTAATCAAGACGGGGGGGGGGGGGGGGGGGGGGGGGGGGGGGGGGGGGGGGGGGAATGCACGAAAATATTTGAACTCATATACGCAACCAATTAGCAATTTCACCAAAGCAAACATTTTTCTCTTGAAAAAGTTTAAATCATAAAAAGTAGCATTCAACAACTATAGAGTTCTTTGCCAAGTTTCCGAACTAATGCATGTATATGTATGCGCATTTTTAAAAATGATTTATGGGGAGGTCCGGAGTCTTTGGGTT
Source organism: Batillaria attramentaria (assembly GCA_018292915.2). NCBI lineage: Eukaryota > Metazoa > Mollusca > Gastropoda > Batillariidae > Batillaria > Batillaria attramentaria. Next base: position 179,152 of record JACVVK020000267.1, read on the forward strand.
CTTGGCTCATGGCAACATGCACCACCTTAGACGTTATCTAGAGTCCCTTTTTGCATTCCGCAGCATGCACCAAATGTGAGAAAAAAATGGCTTGCAATTATGCGTTTCCTCCAAAATCGGTGTTTTTAGTTGTCTGAGTTTAGTTGCTTTGTTGGTTTCTTTATTCCTTAGATTTCCAGTACACTAACAATGGCAAACTGTTTGCTCTCTTCGGTGTGGTTTGGTTGGTTGATTGATTGTGGTTGGTTTGTTGGTTTCTGTATTCCTCAGATTTTCAGTAAACTAACGGTGGGGGGAATGGTATGATGGCCCCAGCTTTTATCTGCTTGTACAGCGCGTGTCTCAGACTCCTAACCATTTCAAATTTTCCTATAGCGGTATAGGCGCAAAGACAACATGAAGTTGAAACAACAGCGACAGTACAGACACGGTAACCTAAACGACTGACTGTAGACTGTCAGGCTATATTTGGGACATTTGCCGTACGGAGGTTTAGGCTTGTTTACAGACTCGTTGACACACAGTGGAAAATCCCGTTTGATATATATATATTGACCTGTCATAAGGCAAAACGCGCGTTCAACTTGTTCTTATAACCTACAGCCGTTCTAAACAACTAAAAACAAGCAACCATGATCACTGCTGATAAAGAGAATTATACGAGAATATTAAGGCAATATTAAACAATATACCAGCAAATTATCACAGAGAAATTTTGTCTCATGAAAACGGAAATCACAGAAAAGTAACATTCATGTTTCAGTAAAGTTGTTCTCTAAGTTCCCCAACTAATGCACGTATATATATGAGCATGGTACCTATATTAACGTGGAAGTCCGGAGTCTTAGGATTATTGGCTATATGGGAACATGTTCCACCTTCGACACACCCTTGACTTCCTTTTGCTTTGTCATTTAAAAAAAAAAAATCAACTTCGTTATTAGTAGTATCATTATTATTATCATTACCTTATATTGCAGATTTTGTTTCATTATCTTCAACTGGAGAAATCTTGCAGTCTAGACTCCCTTTTGCTTTTTCCTTTCAGGGTGGTGGTGGTGGTGGTAAGGGTAGTGGTGGTGGTGGTTGTGGTGTTGTTGATGTACCGTTGACTCTTCAATAGCTTGAACGTGTAGAGAAACTATACTGTAGGAAAATGAATGATAACGGGCTTAATGCTACCATTGTAATGCTCATTTTTTTTTTTTTAATGATCCTTCTGAGTTGTTTTCGTGATATGAATCATCACACCACTCTGACACCTGGGCAGTCTGTAATGCCGGCACTGTGCCAGCAGAAGCTCGATGACGCGGCCACCACACTAAGCGCTCCAGTAGTGTAACAACAGTCGTAGAATTTGAACGTTCGACCGCTCAAAGTGTAAACAGCACTGTATCTCACTAAGAGCTGTACTAATCATCAAGATAGAGTATTACGAGGGTACAGGTGCAATTTACGAGCGAAACTGTTCCATAAGTTATGTTGGCTTAGAAAAGATGTATAAACGGTCTGCTTTCACAATCGTAGTACTCTATGGCAGTAGTCTTGAGCTTGTTGGGTAGCCTACAGTTGTGTGGGCATGTGTGGTGTAGCGGTGTTTGGCATGGTGTGGTGTTTGTGTGTGTTGTGTTGTGCTGTGGTGTGTGTGTGTGTGTGTGTGTGTGTGTGTGTGTGTGTGTGTGTGTGTGTGTGTGTGTGTGTGTGTGTGTGTGTGCGTGCGTGCGTGCGTGCGTGCGCGCGTGCGTGCGTGTGTATGTGTGTGTGTGTGTGTGTGTGTGTGTGTGTGTGTGTGTGTGTGTGTGTGTGTGTGTGTGTGTGTGTGTGCGTGCGTGCGTGCGTGTGTGTGGTTCAGCTGAGGCGCGTATACACTACAGCTGGACCAGTATCTTCAAAAGGCCGAGTTGAAGTCTGTCAGAAAAGAATAGGGCACCAAGAGTACGAATATTTTTAGACTCGTTAACACACTGTGAAAAACCCCGGTTGATATGAACGAACTCCGAACCACTTCAGATCTTCCTATAGCAGTATATGCTAAAAAGATAACATGAAGTTGAAACAACACCGACAGTACTGACACGACTGACTGTAGACTGTCAGGTTGAATTTGGGGGAGTTGGCGTACAGAGGTGTAGACTTGTCTACGGACTCGTTGACACACAGCGGAAAATCCCGTTTGATATATATTGACCTATCATAAGACAAAACGCGCGTTCAACTTGTTCTTATAACTTAGAGCCATTCTAAACAACTGAAAAAAAGCAACCATGATCGCTGCTGGTAAATAGAATTATACGAGAATATTTAGGTGATACTAAACAATATACAGGCAAAACTACCACACAGAAATTTTGTCTCATGAAAACGGAAATCACAAAAAAGTAACATTCATGTTAAGTAAAGTTGTTCTCAAAGTTCCCCAATTAATGCAAGTATACATGTAAGCAGGGTTCCTGTATAAGCGGGGAGGTCCGGAGTCTTAGGATTACTGGCATATGGGAACATGTTCCTCCTTTGACACAACCTCGACTCCCTTTTTGCTTCGTCATCTAACAAAAACAACATTCATTTCATTATTATTGTATCACTATGATCATTATTATTATAGTAAATACATTGCAGATTTTCTTTCAATATCCTCAACTGGAGAAATCTTGCACTCTCTAGACTCCCTTCTGCATTTTCATTTCTGGGTAGTGGTGGTGGTAGGGTAGTGGTGGTGGTGGTGGTTGTGGTGTACCGCTGACTCTTCAATAACTTGAACTACATTGTAGGAAAATTAATGACAACGGGATTAATGCTTCCATTTTTATGCTCATTTATCATCGTTCTGAGTTGAAAATCGGTGTGATTTGGGTTGGCTGAGTTCAGTTGGTTGGAGCTTTGTTGGTTTCTTTATTCCTTAGATTTCCAGTAAGCTAACAATGGCAAAATGTTGGCTCTCATGGGTGTGGTTTGGTTGGCTGATTTTAGTTACTTTGTTGGTTTTTTTTATTCCCTAGACTTCCAGTAAGCTAACAATGGCAAAATGTTGGCTCTCATGGGTGTGGTTTGGTTGGCTGATTTTAGTTACTTTGTTGGTTTTTTTTATTCCCTAGACTTCCAGTAAGCTAACAATGGCAAAATGTTGGCTCTCATGGGTGTGGTTTGGTTGGCTGATTTTAGTTACTTTGTTGGTTTTTTTTATTCCCTAGACTTCCAGTAAGCTAACAAAGACAAAATGTTTGCTCTCATCGGTGTGGTTTGGTTGGCTGATTTTAGTTACTTTGTTGGTTTTTTTTATTCCCTAGACTTCCAGTAAGCTAACAAAGACAAAATGTTTGCTCTCATGGGTGTGGTTTGGTTGGCTGATTTTAGTTACTTTGTTGGTTTTTTTTATTCCCTAGACTTCCAGTAAGCTAACAAAGACAAAATGTTTGCTCTCATGGGTGTGGTTTGGTTGGCTGATTTTAGTTACTTTGTTGGTTTTTTTTATTCCCTAGACTTCCAGTAAGCTAACAATGGCAAAATGTTGGCTCTCATGGGTGTGGTTTGGTTGGCTGATTTTAGTTACTTTGTTGGTTTTTTTTATTCCCTAGACTTCCAGTAAGCTAACAAAGACAAAATGTTTGCTCTCATCGGTGTGGTTTGGTTGGCTGATTTTAGTTACTTTGTTGGTTTTTTTTATTCCCTAGACTTCCAGTAAGCTAACAAAGACAAAATGTTTGCTCTCATCGGTGTGGTTTGGTTGGCTGATTTTAGTTACTTTGTTGGTTTTTTTTATTCCCTAGACTTCCAGTAAGCTAACAAAGACAAAATGTTTGCTCTCATCGGTGTGGTTTGGTTGGCTGATTTTAGTTACTTTGTTGGTTTTTTTTTTATTCCCTAGACTTCCAGTAAGCTAACAAAGACAAAATGTTTGCTCTCATCGGTGTGGTTTGGTTGGCTGATTTTAGTTACTTTGTTGGTTTTTTTTATTCCCTAGACTTCCAGTAAGCTAACAAAGACAAAATGTTTGCTCTCATCGGTGTGGTTTGATTGGCTGATTTTAGTTACTTTGTTGGTTTTTTTATTCCCTAGACTTCCAGTAAGCTAACAAAGACAAAATGTTTGCTCTCATCGGTGTGGTTTGGTTGGCTGATTTTAGTTACTTTGTTGGTTTTTTTTTATTCCCTAGACTTCCAGTAAGCTAACAAAGACAAAATGTTTGCTCTCATCGGTGTGGTTTGGTTGGCTGATTGTAGCTGGTGTGTTGGTTTCTTTATTCCCTACATTTCCAGTAAACTAACAGTGGGCGGGATGACCAACAGTATGATGACGGAGGCTTTCCTTTTCTTGCGCAGTGCGTGGCTCAGACTGCTAACTACTTCAGGTCTTCCTAAAGTAGTACAGGCGCAAAGATAACATGAACTTGGAACAGCTACAGTAGAGACACGGCAACTGTAGACTATCAGGTTTTATTTGGGGAAGTTGGCGTACAGAGGTTCAGGCTTGTTTACAGGCTCGTTGACACACAGTGGAAAAGCCCGTTTGATATATATTGACCTATCATAAGGCAAAACGCGCGTTTAACTTGTTCTTATAACCTACAGCCATTCTAAACAACTTAAAAGAAGCAACCATGATCACTGCTGATAAAGAAAATCACACGAGAATATTCAGGCAAAATTAAACAATATACCGGCAAATTAACACAGAGAAATTCTGTCTCATGAAAACGGAAATCACAAAAAAGTAACATTCATATTAAGTAAAGTTTTTCACTAAGTTCCTCAACTAATGCACGTATACATATCAGCATGGTTCCTACTTAGTTGGGGAGGTCCGGAGTCTTAGGATTACTGGTTACATGGCGACATTTGCCACCTCTGACGCACTCTTGACTCCCTTTTGCTTTGTCATTTTACTTCTTTTTATTATCATTGTTGTATCACATTGCAGATTTTATTTCATTATTCTCAACTGGAGAAAACATGCACTGTCTAGACTCCCTTTTGCTTTTTCATTTCAGGGTCGTGGCGGTAGTAGTAGGGGTAGTGGTGTGGTGTGGTGTGATGTGATGTGGTGTGGTGTGGTGTGGTGTGGTGTGGTGTGGTGTGGTGTGGCGTGGTGTGATGTTGCGCTGTGCTGTATTATGGAACATACATGTATATATGTGATGGAGTGGGTGGGTGTTAGGGAGTTTAACGTCCTTTTCTACCACGTACAATGTGACGGAACTCCACAAAAGGGTGAATTTGGGCAAATGGAGTTATTGATATCACTGAAAAGTGCAGAAAATAAGATTTCTTTTGGAACAGAATTATTTCTGTATCATGGAGTAGGTCTAAACTATGTTTGTTGAAAACTTGCTCTTGAAAAGCGGCCATTTTGAGGAAATGGCTGGTAAAGCGTGACATGGAAACCATGCCCGGCGGTATAGCGTGCTTGTATAATATAATAATGATAATGATAATAATAATAATAATAATAATGAGGATTTGTCTGGCGCCCAGCCTCCTGCTGGAGCTCTGGGCGCCTCACAATAACAGAGTGGCATTACATACATACACATTACATACACATTAAATACACGTCACATACACATTACATACTCATTAAATACACACTACATACACGCCGTCATGATACATCCTAACACGACATAATGATGATGACAATAATGGTAGAGCAGTCAATTTAGTCTTTATAATGCAACCGGAAAAGATGGGATTTTAAAGCACTTTTACAAGAGAGTCCGCCGGCTCAGAGCCTCATGCTCGCTTTCAACATCGTGTGTTTATAAGTTACACTCAGCCATGAAACTTTCACGATAGTTATAGTAGGTGTTTAAACATGAAAAAAATCTCGAAGTCGCTAAAACTGACCCCCCTTTTCCCCCCCAATTTTGTCAGGGGAGCCGTGGTGGCCGAATGGTAAAACGTTGGACTTCTAATTCTCGGGTCGTGAGTTCGTATCCCGGCTGGGGCCAAATATTTGTGCTGGTTTTTTCATCGTTGCCCCGTCTTTGGTATCACCCGTACGTGGTGGAAAAGGACGTTAAACCACCAAACACCCACCCACCCACCCCCAATTTTGTCAACAGTGGACGGGCGATTTTGTGCCTGTGTTGTGTGGTTACATTACATATGTTAGCACTCGCATTGCTGATACAGTGGATGTCAGTAAACCGATTTAATTCACAAACCAGCTTCATGACACACTGAGAGGTTACGCACACCTTGTATGTATCTATCATGTCAAACTAAAGACTTTTGGTCAGCGTAGTTATTTATGCCAGGGTCCGACATGGTGGAATGATCTCCCAGCATCAATCAGATATGCAGACACAAAACCATCCTTCAAAACAAATATGGAAACACATCTTGTGTGTGTGTGTGTGTGTGTGTGTGTGTGTGTGTGTGTGTGTGTGTGTGTGTGTGTGTGTGTGTGTGTGTGTGTGTGTGTGTGATGCTTCACATTAAGTGTTTGTAGTTAAATGTATGTGTGAGGTATGTTGTGTGTGTTTTTTGTGTGAGTGAGTGAGTGTGTGTTCATTATAAGGCGCCCTGAGCTCTCGCGAGGGGGGGGGGGGGGTGGGGGTCCTTAATTACCCATATTATTATTATTATTATTATGATACCCACAACTATAAGCTCCGGATTTTCGCTGAACTTGCACTGACGCATAAACGACCGAGCGAGCGGATGACAAGGAACAGATCAGGATGTTGACACTAATTAGTGATAGGATGGCTATAATTAGGCCTGATGACGTACAGAGAAAAATAATTGTCCGTTATGGGCGTACATGTTTATGCGTTCTGTAATTACTTCAACTTGTTACAAGAAAAAATCACTTACGCACCTAAATTTTAGTACACAAATTTCATCAGAATATGCAAGCACATATTAAAAATTGATGAACCGATTATCAAAGCGAATATTTTCGTCCTCAACGAGGAATTTATTCAATGATAAAATGCATCAACAGTGAAGGTGCTTCTCACATTCTCCAGCTAACACGTTGTTATATGTGGACATGGTGTTAACATGGTTGGGGTGGTCCGAAGTCTTAGGGTTAGTGGTAAATGGAAACATGAGCTACCTTTGACATTTCTAGACCCCCTTTTTGTTTTCTTTTGCACATGACATCGAACAACATTTCTATTCTCTCAGCTATTCTCTATTTTAATAATAATAATAATAATAATAACAATAATGGGTATTTAAGGGACGCCCTCCCTCCCGCAGGAGCTCAGGGCGCCTTACAGTCGACACACACTCACTCACACAGAAACAGACACACGCAACATTCCTCCACACATACATTTAACTACAAACACATAATGTACAGCATCATACACGGCCTCCGCTGCACTCGGCACACACACACACACACACACACACACGACCAGCAAGATGATGATGTGGCAACAGCTATTGGTTAGGCCGGGCAGTGAAGAGGTGGGTTTTCAGATTTTGCTTGAAGGATTTCGTGGATCGAAGTCTGCATACGTTTGTCTGGGGGAGCCGGGGTGGCCGAATGGTAGAGCGTTGGACTTCTAATGCTCGGGTCGTGAGTTCGTATCCCGGCTGGGGCCAAATATTTCTGTTGGCTTTTTCATCGTTGCCCCGTCTTTGATATCACCCGTATGTGGTGGAATAGGACGTTAAACCCCAGAACACCCATCCACGCCACCCGCATACGTCTGTCTGGAATAAAACAACGTGGTGAAAAACCGAATACGTGCTTCAAAACCACCCACTTTTGTACAGATATGACAAAGCAGAGTCACGAAAACGCTTGCATCGTCGCAATATTGCCCTGAGGTAAAATATGGCCGAAACGTAGGCATTCGCTCAATCTTAACACAGCCCTAATATAAACACAAGCTTTAATATTACATACAGAACCACCTCTTAATCACACTAAGCGATGATTTCAATATTGATTATCTGGCGGTTCATATATCACACGTTGACGGTGGGTGGTAGGGCTGTTGACATACATTACTGTTAGGATAGTTATATTTAGGGCGGTTGACGCATAAAGGGAAAATCCGCTTGAGGCGTATCTGTTTACGTGTTCTATATTTACTGACACCAGCTTGTTAACACTGACAGCACTCTGAAGTAACCAAAACACTTACACTCTGACTAAAGCACAATAAAAATTTTGTTACAAGAATTAAATAAGAATGCGTAAGCACAACTCCACAGTCGACCAGCAAATGGTCGAAGAGAATGTTTCTGTCTTGACAACGGAAATGAATAAATGATCAAATGCATTACCAGCGAAGTCGTTCCTAACATTCTCGAAATAACCTGTATTTATGTACGGACTTGTTGCCTGCATATTCGGGGAGGTCCGGAGTCTTAGGATTACTGGTTAAACGGAGACGCGACACTACCTTCGACATTCCTCGACCCCCTTTTTGCACCTCGAAGTTTGTTTCTCATTTCTCAGTTGACTCCTGCCTCCTGTGTCCTGCCTACACAAAGCAGTGACTTAGGTGCACAAGATTGCACACTTTGAAAATCTGTTTTACCAAATATAACACATGTTATCGTTATTTGAAAACTGATGATCACAGCTCTCTATCACTCATAAATAAATAAATAATGAACAACGAAGTATATATTCTTGGAATTTTTTGGTATTCGAAATCGGTCGAAACACGGCTGAAAAACATATTTGAAGCTGCTGACGGCTTCAGTTCAGTTACACGGCCACTCAGTTTGCGCGCCCTCTCTCTCTCTCTCTCTCTCTGCCGAAATGTAGGCAATCGCTCATAGAGTACTTACAATCTGAACACAGCCCTAATATAAACACAAGCTTCAATATTACGTACACAACCACCTCTTAATCACACTAAGCGATTTCAATATTGATTATCTGGCGGTTCATATATCACACGTTGACGGTGGGTGGTAGGGCTGTTGACATACATTACTGTTAGGATGGTTATATTTAGGGCGGTTGACGCATAAAGGGAAAATCCGCTTGAGGCGTATCTGTTTACGTGTTCTATATTTACTGACACCAGCTTGTTAACACTGACAGCACTCTGAAGTAACTTAAACACTTACACTCTGACTAAAGCACAACAAAAATTTTGTTACAAGAATTAAATAAGAATGCGTAAGCACAACTCCACAGTCGACCAGCAAATGGTCGAAGTGAATGTTTCTGTCTTGACAACGGAAATGAATAAATGATCAAATGCATTACCAGCGAAGTCGTTCCTAACATTCTCGAAATAACCTGTATTTATGTACGGACTTGTTGCCTGCATATTCGGGGAGGTCCGGAGTCTTAGGATTACTGGTTAAACGGAGACGCGACACTACCTTCGACATTCCTCGACCCCCTTTTTGCACCTCGAAGTTTGTCGTTCTCATTTCTCAGTTGACTCTTGCCTCCTGTGTCCTGCCTACACAAAGCAGTGACTTAGGTGCACAAGATTGCACACTTTGAAAATCTGTTTTACCAAACATAACACATGTTATCGTTATTTGAAAACTGATGATCACAGCTCTCTATCACTCATAAATAAATAAATAATGAACAACGAAGTATATATTCTTGGAATTTTTTGGTATTCGAAGTCGGTCGAAACACGGCTGAAAAACATATTTGAAGCTGCTGACGGCTTCAGTTCAGTTACACGGCCTCTCAGTTTGCGCGCCCCCCCTCTCTCTCTCTCTCTCTCGCTACAACCCTGAGAAGATCTACAAATCACTGATTACCGAAATCTGTCTGTCTTGTCTGTCTGTCTTGTTTTGTCTTGTCTGTCTTCTCTCTCTCTCCCCCCCCCCCCCCAACCCTGAGAAGATCTACAAACCACCGATTACGGGATTGCTACAGAGAGAACGAAACGAAGAGCTGTGGGAGCGAGCGAGACAGAAACCAGTGACCAAGCAGATCCTACCGAGGAAGTGGGGCTGGACTGGACACACCCTCAGGAAGCCAGCATCCAGCACCACACGCCAAGCCTTGACATGGAACCCGCAGGTGAAAAAGGAAGAGAGGCCGGCCTCGCAACAGCTGGAGGCGGGACACTGAGGCAGAGCTATGTAAGCAGGGGACCAACTGGACTGGAGTGGCAAAAGTAGCCCAGAACAGAGTGCGATGGCGAAGGGTCTTCGATGGCCTATGCTCCACTTGGAGCCATGGGCCTAAGTAAGTAAGTACAGAGAGAGAGAGAGAGAGAGAGAGAGAGAGAGAGAGAGAGAGACTTTTGTACATATATGACGAAGCAGACCCACGAAAACTGACACTTGCATCGTTGCAATATTACCCTGAGGTAAAACATCTTCGAAATGTAGGCATGTAGAAATGTAGTATTTCACAATCCTAATACAAAGCCCTAATATAAATATACAAGCTTCAACATTACGTACACATCTACCTCTCAATCACAATAATTATCAGCGATTTCAATTTTGCTTATTTGGTTCAAATATCATTCGTTGAGGGTGGGTTGACTCGACATAATTGTATTACTGTAGGATGGTTATATTTAGGCCTGTTGACGTATAAAGGGAAAATCCGCTTGAGGCGTATACTGTTTACGTGTTCTATATTTACTGACACCAGCTTGTTAACACTGACAGCACTCTAAAATAACTTAAACACTTACACTCTGACCAAAGCACAACAAAAATTTTGTTACAAGAATTAAATAAGAATGCGTAAGCACAACTCCACAATCGACCTGCAAACCGTCAAAGTGAATGTTTCTGTCTTGACAAGGGAAATGAATAAATGATCAAATGCATTACCAGTGAAATCGTTCCTAACATTCTCGAAATAACCCGTATTTATGTACGGACTTGTTGCCTGCATACTCGGGAGGTCCGGAGTCTTAGGATTACTGGTTTTAACGGAGACGTGCGCTACCTTTGACATTCCTAGACCCCCTTTTTCTTCACCTCCAAGATTGTTTTTCATTACTCTGTTGACTCCTATCTGTCTCCTGTGCCCTGCCTACACCAAGCAGTGACTTAGGTGCACAAGAAAGCACACTTTTTAAATGTATTTTACCAACCATAACACAAGTTATTGTTATTTGAAAAGTGATCATCACATCTCTCTATAATACATAAATAAATAAATAAATGAACAAAGAAGTAAATATTCTTGGTTTTTTTTATGTCATCGGTATTCAAAGTCGTTCAAACCACGGCTGAAAACATATTTGAAACTGCTGACGGCTTCAGTTCAGTTACACGGCCACTCAGTTTGCGCGCCCTCTCTCTGTCTCTCTCTCGCTACATCCCTGAGAAGATCTACAAAACACTGATGACTGGATTACTATAAAAAGTTTGATGACCGAAATCTCTCTCTCTCTCTCTCTCGGGAAGCCGGGGTGGTCGAATGGTAGAGCGTTGGACTTCTAATGCTCGGGTCGTGAGTTCGATCCCGGCTGGGGCCAAACATTGGTGCTGGTTTTTTCATCGTTGCCCCGTCTTTGATATCACCCTATGTGGTGGAAAAGGACGTTAAACCCCCAAACACCCCCCCCCACCACCCACCCACCCACCCTCTCTCTCTCTCTCTCTTTCTCTCTCTCTCTCTCTCTCTCTCTTCGTAGTAATCCAATAATCGGTGGTTTGTAGATCTTTACTGGTCTCAGGGTGGGAGCCGGAGAGACTGAGAACTTGAAAGAGAAAGAGCCTGAGAGGCCGGGGGGAGGGGGGGGGGTGCATAACTCGGGAACCAAGCCAATGATACGTCTTGGCTAAAGGTAGGACCTCGACCTCTTAGCCACGTGACTGGGGTTAGGGGGTGCAGTGCGAGAGAGCGAGAGAGAACACTTCTACTTTCGTAATAATTACGTATTTGATACTTGCATTTGTATGTACATTTTGACGTCATTATGTTGTATTTTGTATTTCCTTGATGAAGGACCCGCTGAGGGCCCCGAAATGTGGGTAGCCTCTTTTGTGTAGCCGGATTTTTCACTGATAATAACTTGAGTTGATTCACTGGTTCAGAAGAGTTTATTCTTTATCTTTACATACACAGATTTCTCAATTATATGTGTCAGTCATTGACGGGGAGTCACTGTCGCGCCGGCGTTGGGCTTTCGGACAGTTCAGTACCGCTGAGTTTTGTAGTAATAGTCTCTCGGTCAATTCTCTTACTGTCACGGGAAGTGATTGTTTCAGTAGTCCCAGTCAGTCAGTTACTTAGTTACCTTTGTCAGTAATTCAGTCGGTCAGCAAATTAGTTAAGCCTACTCACTTAGTTCGTTTACACCACTCGCTAGTGCAAAGTTTCAGTGAGTTAACTATGAGTGCTTTACGTCCGAAAATAGTAATGACTCGGAAGCAGTGCGAAGGCGTGAGTTATGACTTTCCATAACCCCGCAATCAGTGCGAGTGGTTTACGAGTTCACAAAAACACACTCCAGTTACGTCCTCACTAATCAGAAAGTGCGTCATTTCAAACATTTTCACTCAAACGTCACCGCCGGTGCACACTGAGTTATTTTGCTCACTTTCAAGTTGGGGGTGAAATTCAATTTTTTTCCCTTGCCGGATCACATAAAAACTGATCGCACAGAAAATGCTCTGCGAAGTATTTGAGAGTGCACTTTTGAATTTCAGTACACGAGCACATGCTTTGAATGATATTTTTCTTGACATCATGATCCAGTCAAGCAATTTCAGTCACATCAACTGCCCCACGCATCCGATTTCCTCACAACTGAGTCAGTGCGCAGAATCAAGTTTTGAGGGGGTACAAAAGTCACTAGTCACCCTACCAGAACAATAAAATGTCGCAGAAAATGTATGCGACTAGAGCAGAAGAGGTAAGAGTCTGAATGCTCGTGGTATGACTGAAACAGCTCATATGATTAGTTCTCGTGGTTTACGGCGGAAGCCGACTAACCCCGACTACTGACGTCAGACGAGATGGTTCGATTGTTTGCGTAACTGCCTCGCTAGAGGCTCGGTAGCTACACAAACAATCGAACCATCTCGGCGTTAGTCTTTCGCCGTAAACCACGAGAACTAATCATGTAAGCTCTATTCGTTTGACGATATCAGTCCGGGCGGCTATCAAGCCGGTCAGTCGGTAGAGTCGCTGCGGGAACTGAGCAGCAGTCAAGTCAGTCCCGACTAAGGCCACAAATTACCGTCTGCATCGAAGTGCTGGCAGGAATCAACATCCATCTTATGTATACATGTGTGATTGTAACATTATTTAGTGCATATATTTCAATTCAAACCTGGTCCCCGGGGAGAGCGCCGCGTTTTGCAAGTCAAATCACTTTATCATCACTCCTCAGAAGGGAGGCAATAGGTAGTGCTCCCGGACTGCTTACTTCCCTTATCCCGTTTAAAGCGGGAAAATCCGATTTCAAAAAATAGTTTTACGCCATTTTTGGAAGAGCTTTCAAATGTAAGGAAAATAAGAAAATGATAATGATTTTAAAAAGAAAACACCAAAGCACAAAATTTTATAACGACATCTTTTAAATGCACTGTTCTAAAGGTTGAGAAATACAATACAGTTTTAAGAAAAGAAAGTGCATTAGAAAATAGCAGTAATTAATTCATGAAATCAAAGCAAACCATTTAAAAATAATTTGCTAACTAGAACGTGTATATAAAAATCCTGCATACCCACACCTCTGGTAGGTCCGGAGTCCTTAGATTATCGTTGGAAACAATGAATACTAACGACAACTCCTAGACCACCGTTTGCTTTTTTGTTGTTGGTTTTTTGTTTTGTTTTTTGTCTAGGAATTTCCCTCACAACTGAATAAATAGTGTACTCGTCTTTATCTTTCTCTGCATATTGTTTACTGACTTGCATTCAGGTCTACTGCAGAAATTTTGTAAAGTGAACGTTTTCAAAATTGTACATTGAAATTACGCTTACAAAGTTCAGTTATGATTATGAAATGAAGACGCAGGCGCGCGCTTGTGTGTGTACATGTAAAACCATTAAACTTATGTCACAAAAACTTGAATAAATTAAATTAAGCAAAAAATACAACTTTTTTTTTAAAGTCACTTTCCTTTCCCAGGTGTTCCCAGTCAAAACTGTTGTTGCTGTCGTCGACTTTTAAAAAAAGCGCTCAGTTTCAGAGACCGTTGGTAACCGACTGACTAAAGCCAAAAGGAGAACTCGTACAAGCTCTTCATACCGTGGCACTTGCAAATATGACCCTTGTTTCACTAAAAAGAAAATTTTTCGAAAAAAAAAAAACACAAAAAAAACTTTGCACCCCACTAAATCAGTTGAGGTTAGAAACATCTTGTGTTTTATCTTTTACTATTTAAAAAAAATAATAAATCTCATTTCACCTGTTTCTGCCACGGATATTTGCAGGTGTCAGATTCTGAGTGCGGCCGCAGTCCTTCTTGACCAGTGAAGTGTAATAGGCATATAGGTATATAAGTGTATAGGTCTAGTGTCATCAAAGACATTTACGTGACAACAGTATCCGGGGAGCCATCGAGGAACCGGGTTGAACCTATTTACGTCCCTTCCACACTGCCCGGAGATTCAAGATTCAATGTCTTTATTGTCCCAGTTTGGGCAATTCACCGGATAGTTACTAAATTTTCAAGAATTACTCATTATTGAAACAAACATAATCCGATGCTTTAAGTCTCTGCTGTCAAGTAAACGTGGTGTACTCACAGAAATAACAGTCAAATCGTCTGTACGGATTATCGGAAATTTCCGATGACGTTCTTGCAGACATTACAGGTTTTACAGAATATTAATTCTCATTGAACTGATCGTGAAAGTCTTTTAAAAAAAAAAACAAGTAAATTAAGACATCATACAATAAACTATTTTCTACCAAATGCTTAAAAAAATTTAGCCATTATTCCTAAACTTTGTAAAAATTTTACTAAAATGTCCTATGTACATTCACTGCGCCCTCTTTCAAAATATTTTGGACCGGGACGCTTCATATACTAAGCTGTTGCTAAACAGAATCGGTAGGTCCGGAGCCTTAGGATTATCGATATGTGGAGACACAGCTCGCCTTTGGCACTTCCTAGACTACCTTTTACTATTTTTTAATTTTTTTTCCAATTCCTCCAAATTGTTGTTAATTTTGTATTCTTAATCTTTGGAAGAGTTAATTTTACACAAAACGCCGTACGATCAATCATCAGTTTAGCGCTAATATTGAAAACAACAACAACAATAATCTACATAGAAACTACAGAGACTGTAGATAAACAACTTCACTGAGGGTCGGCCAAGGAAAGCATAATCTGACAGGACCTACATTTCCACACACTGACATGAACCGCACTCCGGCATACTCAGCCAGTACTCAGTGCCGGACTTATACCAGAGCCGGTATAACTGAACCACTGCAGTGGGTACAACTAACTGATCACTGAATTACGTCTTCAAGTTGTTTGTAAAGTGAATTTTTTTTTCCCTAGACTGTCCGAGTGAGGTCTGTGACGGGGATAAGCAGTGCGAGCAGGCATTAGACGCCGGCCTCAACTGAACTGAAGCACAAGTTTCCAAACTCAGTAGACACACTGCGGGGGGGTAATAAAAAAAAAATGTCGGATTGTGTGACTTCCAAGCGAGTCAGTTTCCGGTGTTTCGCGATCTCTACAACACTATGCCGCTTCAACTGAAACAGTTTCTACGACGATGATTGCTCTCATTATAAAAAGCAAGGTCATTGAGACACTGACGCCGCCGTCCGGCTTTTGATTGCCAGTGGCGGTACTGAGCCTGGTTAGGTCTAGTAACATGCGTATTCAACGTACTCAGAGACTCTTCAAGTTTCCAGCCGTGGCCGGGGCAGGCTACGACGTCAGTTTCGAATCTCAGCGGCGGAAAAACGCGGTGCTATCAGTCACTGACCACTCGCATAGCAGTCGATGATCACTGAGTGATGGTTTGGGAACCCGCTGATTGACGGTGCCGCCGCCGCAATGATTCGGAGCGGCATAACTGACACCGGAAAAAAACGTCCGTCCACTCATTTCGTTGACCCCCCCCCCCCCCCCCCCTTGAAATACCCACCATTACTGATTCTTCGCGTGAATTGGTCACTGAGAGTGCCCGCTAGTCAGTTGGTATTCAGTGTATGCCATGTTGCAGTGGCCGGCTTCAGTGCAGCACTGAAAACGGCTGAGCGCACTGACCCGTCCCAGCTGCCACTCGTTTCGCAAAGCCGGCGGCCAACGTCGTAAGTTATACTGAGTAGATCAGTTCACTCAGTCATGCAAATTTGATAAGCGAAACTTACCTCACAGTAGTAATGACTCAGACGAGGAGGGGACTTAAAGGTTCGATGCCTGAAAATGTGCAGTGCAGCGAAGTACCATGATGGGAGATGTCAATCATTAATTTTTTGCACGTGCTATGTTTGGCGCGAAGCTATTGCCAAGGGACAGAACTGTGAAAATGTTCTTAGACCGTGTGTTGCGTCCCTTCCTCCCTTTACGCTGTGTTGTTCACACACACACACACACACACACACACACACACACACACACACGCACACACACACACACACACACACACACACACACACACACACACACACACACACACACACACACACACACACACACACACACAAAGTGATATCGCGGACTTTGCTGGGGTTTCATACTCCATCATTTTTCTCATCAATATAAGCAAAGACCGTAGATAATTGATATGAGCCTCTTCAGTTTCAGTTCAAAATCTCAGCCCAGAAAGGAATTCCGAGCATCAGCTGTGGTTCACCAAACATCATAGTCTTGAAACCGCGGCCGGCGGGCCAGGCTTTGCGTCGCAAATAATAATACTATAATTTCATAATCAATTCAGTTTTCTCACGTGCCGGAGTGGCGAAACTGAAAATCATGATGGTTCTGCTAGTAGGGTGGGCCCGGGTGGGTGTTTTGGGGTTTAACGTCCTTTTCCACCACATCATTACGGGTGATATCAAAGACGGGGCAACGATGAAAAAGCCAGGCACAAATATTTTGCCCCAGCCGGGATACGAACTCACGACCCGAGCATTAGAAGTCCAACGCTCTGCCATTCGGCCACCCTGGCTCCCCGGTTCGGCTAGTAGCTGGTGTGGTCTACATGTATACGTTGTGATAAATATGCTTGAGGATATAATTGCAGTGAGAAGTCTAACGATTACTACATTGCCGGTGAAAATCTAGGTACAACTATTCATCTCCATCAAGGTTGCGTTATTTCAGTGGATGTCTTTTTAGACGTTTGCATAACTGATTTCCGATTAGGCCCGGCAAAAACAAACAGAAGGTGGGAGACACCCGCAAACACTTCTCCAAAGAGATAGAGTTAATGAGGTTTATTGTTTGATATATACATAATGTTCAGGCGTTGTATTTATTTATTCGTGTTTTAGCTTGTTTATTTTATCAACATCGTCGCTGTTATTTTTTTTTTTTTTTTTTTTTTTTTTTTGATGAGTCTTCTTCGTAATAATGTTGTGTACAACAATGCTAACCGTGGTCATGTTTAACTCGCAAAGAAAAACAAAAATCTCAAATTATAGCTATGCATATAATTATAAATGTCAAATTACTGATAGCTATGCAATGACATAGCGGTGCGTAGACATGAATATCATAGAAGGAAATACTAACCTACGTGACCTATCCAATATTTGCAATATTTGTTTCTTCATCAAGATCTGCACGGTTACTTGTCAGGTAAACACATCATCCGTCGCTTAATTGTTGATTGATTCTGAGAGTTGTAGGAGGCGGTGAGGCCCAAGGGCCTAATTCAGCCGGTTTCGTGCGCTGCTGAACACTCTTTCTGTTTGCGGTACCCTAGTTAGAACTGAGAAAAGGACAAGCTGTGTTTGGACGCGCTCGTGTTCAATTTGTATCAGTTTTAATCAATACAATGAGACAGCTATATAGTGTGAGAGATTCTGTCAGTAGTTTAGTTAGAGCAGCTTGCGGGATATCTGAGGAGAAGGGTCTTGATCTTGGCGTGTCCAGCTGGTAAAGTGTAGTAGTTTCTTGTTGTTTTAGATGACTACCCAGTTACTGATGAGGTTAATGCTACCAATTTGAAGTTTGCTTTCTTTCTGTTTGTTCTTTCTTCCTTCTCACATTCTTTCATTCCAGTCAAATCAGTCCAACACGCGTGTACCCGCGGTGTGTGTGTGTGTGTGTGTGTGTGTGTGTGTGTGTGTGTGTGTGTGTGTGTGTGTGTGTGTGTGTGTGTGTGTGTGTGTGTGTGTGTGTGTGTTCATTTACTTACTTCAGTAACTGAATATACCACCACCCACCCACCCCCACCCGCCCCCACCCCAACCCACCTCAACACACAAACATCATGTAACATATAATCGGAATATACTCGATTAACTCCATTATAATTATACACAGCTGGAAACCTACACTACCACCATGAGCCTCGGCCACACCTTTGCAATATACGGCAACAATGACGCTTTGACCAGTACCGACAACTACGCCTCTGCCTCCGCCAGCGCGGATAACGTCACCGCGCCTCCGGTAATTCCAGACGGGTGCTTCGCTGCGGTGAGTGACATCTCGCCAGGGGTAGAACCCACCAAAGGGATCAGCGCGAGCAGCCTGAAAGTCCTAGAGATCATCGTGTACCTGGGCGCCATGCCTGTGCTCACGCTCGTGGGATGCGTCACCAACACTCTCAGTTGTGTGGTCTTCTATCGGTAGGTGGGCAATAATTAGGCATGTTTAGTCAGTAAGACTTCGTAAAGACCGTGAGGACTTCGCTGAGCAGCGTAACCCATTTACATCTAAATTAGGCACGTCAAGTTAGGGGTACCATTAGCTAATCGCAGCGCGGACTCTGTCGTGTGAGCCTAATGCAAATGGGTTACGCTGCTCAGTGACGTCCTCCTTACGAACTCTTACTATAAGGGCCGCTGCTACACGTTGCCAGGATTGGTACTTGCAGGGCAGGCAACGCTGGCAACCCTAATTAAATCGCTGGCTGCCAGCTGGCAAATCCCCCTTGCCGGTGCCGGCGCGGGAATAGAAAGCCGTTCTAGTTTTCCTGGCAGCCAGCTTGCCAAAGGCAGCCTGTGCAGCCAACTGACCAATCACTGCCGAAACCTTGCAACGCCGCTGGCTGCGTGTGCGCCAAAACCGTTGCCCGCCAGCAGGCAGCCGAGTACGGCAACATGCAGACTGGCAGTCGTGTAACCGTGCGCTTAAACATGCCTAGTACTGGCAAACGTCTGTCTAAGTCAGTGACAGCTAGTAAGTAAGATCGGTGTGAAGAACAGGGATGGGAGGGGGAAGGGAAGGAAGAAGGGCGTGGCCATGACTGGGTGCCAGTGGCCGGTACTGAGCTCCCGATCCGAGATGGACGGTGAGGTCAGCACGCCGGCACACACACACACACACACACACACACACACACACACACATGCTGAGTACAGGGCCGGGCCACACACCGATATCACTACAGAGAGTACGTGTAGACACTGATCAGCTGCAACAGCCACTATACAAAACCTCACGCTTAAACGCTCCCCCCCCCCCCCACACCTACCCCCCCCCCTCCCCACACACACACACCCAACCCAGCACACCCCACCCCCACCCATCATTTCAGCGGCGCCAGTTACTGACGTATGATTTCTCATCACACTTCAGTTTCTGTCCGTCCCCAGGTTGGGCGTGAAGAAAGGCATCAACTTGTGCCTGTTGCTACTCTCCGCGTCGGACCTTCTCTTCCTGTTGAGCCAGACCGCTGTTCGCTCCTCGCGGGTCATGCTGACACTGACGGCCTCCGCGCGAGGCATCAGTCAGTGGGAGTACACCGTGGTCACTTTCCACCTCTTACGGAAGGTCTGTACATATTTCGTCTCTGTCGGGTCTTTCGGTTCCGTAAAGGAGAACCATCGAATGAGGGGAACGCCAGCACAGCTGTTTTTGACATGTATACTGACTACGCTGAGAGGATCGTCCGACTCCCAAGGCGCGCACTACAACTTCGCGAGGCCTGTGTTTTCAGTCAGTGCAGCGAAGCTTTGTGCGCAGGGGCCAGGCACAGCAGCGGTGTAAACAGTACACGCTCAGAGCATATACGTTTAATGCGCGAGTAAGACGAAACGAGGAACGGAAAACAAGTGGTCAACCGGCCCCCGTAGTGTAGTGGTTAGCACTTCGGACCACGGACCGGGAGACCTGGGTTCGAATCCCAGCCGAGGCAAGCGGGATTTTTCCTACCTAGGTCGGCTCCTACCCAGAGCGGGTGTACTATGGGCCTAATGGGGAGGCTGTCGCCACACAGCCGAGCTTCACCCACTTCACGGGTGCGACTTTGGGGGTGCTTCCCTTAGTATGACACGTCTTATGATGTGGATGATTACACGGCCGGCACCGCAGGTGCCATAGTTCCCGGGCCTGGTTAATGCCGGGATATTTATGACAGGAAGCGTGGAATGCGGCCCTGTCCCGCAGTCCGAAAACACATGGACCTCCATAGCATCATCTTACTATCATCCTCATCTCCATCATCATGCATAATAAAAATTGCCCCAACTTCCGAGCCCTCCGTGGATTCTACCCATTACCTGGGAGGAACACCACTGGAGTTGGCAAAGAGATGGGGCAGCAAAAAAAAAAAAAAAAAAAGGAAAACAAGTGGTCAAGAACAGCGTAGGTGTAAATAGCCATCCTGTTGTCAGCCCGGTGTAACAGGCCAGAATCTACCCCTGGCCCCGAATCTACCCGGGTAGAAACTGGACTAGGCCAGTTTAAACCCGGGTAGTTTCTGGCCTAGGCCAGTTTCTACCCCCCTGGCCCCGAATCTACCCCCCTGGTCTGAGCTAAATACGAATTCGTTGTACTGAGCTAAATTCACAATTTCACTACACCAGTTGCTACAGTGACTACTACTGAGTCGAACTGGTTGTACTGAGGGAATGCGCTGGTTGCGCTACCCCGCAAGCTTTTCCCTCTGACAGAAAACTGACACTGCAATTTATCTGGAAAACAGATCAGATCACTTCAACGTCGTTCTCAGCGTTGCATAACATTGTTATAAAGTTTCGTTTTAAATCGCTGGTATGTCTGTTTTATAGACCACAATATTTATCGTATCGATACTCTGATATTCAGAATCCCACGTACTAAACTTTCTTCTGTTGACTGTCGAGCCTTCTCCTACGCTGGTCCAAAAGCCTGGAATTCTCTGCCTCTTTCGCTCCGCCAGTCAACCTCCCTCGAAGCCTTCAAAACAAATCTAAAAACCTACCTGTTTTCATCTCAAAGCAACGTCTAACCTGCCTCCGTCTTTCTCCGTCTCCTTATAAAGTACCATACATGCAGTTGCCCTGGCCCTGAACCTTGACTCTTATCTGTACTTTTACCTGTACTTTTAGCGCTTAGAACTGCCTTATAAGTAGATTACAGCGCTAAATAAATAAATAAATAAATAAATAAATAATAATTATTATTATTAGTTAACATGTGCTTTCATCTGCAACTCAAGTTACTCAATTTTTTATGCAGATTGCTCTGATGTTACACTGTTTGCATTAAAATTAATTTTAATTAACATCTCTATCTATCTCAGTCTTGTGTGTGTGTCTGTGTCTGTGTGCACGTGTACATTAAAACATAATTTTGACAAAGTAAATATTCATTTATATGCTCTTGTACTAGCATGAACAAAACTTACATGAACCGTTTTTAGAGACAATACTATTATTTCAAAGTGTAATCAAAGACATATATACTGTTCAAACAAAGAAACGCATTGTCAATCTGATGTTATTTCATTCGGGGCTAGGGGGAGAGAAACTGGCCTAGAACAGGAGGGGGTAGATTCTGGGCCAGGGGGGATAGGAACTGGCCCAGGCCAGTTTAAACCCGGTGTAGCTTCTGGCCTAGTCCAGTTTCTACCCGGGTAGATTTGGGCCTAGGCCAGTTCCTGCGGGGTAGATTCTGGACGGGGTAGATTCTGGCCTGGTACACCGGGCCCCGCGCACAAACCTCTCCAAGCGGACTGGTGCCGGCCTCGCGACTGAATTGCCGGGAGCGGGCCCTCTCAGTGTAGTATAGCTCCCAGCCTGGACTCGAACTAAGGACCCGAGCAATAACCAGTTTGGTTTTTCCGGCTACCCGTAAGAGAATGAAGCAAGAGTATGTGCCAGTGGAAGACTAGTGAAAAAACAATTATTGTAAAATGATAAGAGGGAATGTGGATGGGGGTGGGGGGGGGGGAAGTGGGATAGGGTGGGGGTGGGAGAGACTCTAGTAAAACTTTACAGACGACACGTCACGTCATTAACTCTTAAAAGCCGACGCAAAAATCGTAAATTGACTTGAAGTCATCAGATCACTAGGAGCCACGTCACGTCAGTATTATGCAATCTGCAGCGGTCTCGGGCCTAGCCGGGAAGGCCCACGCCTTGCGTAATACTGGCTTGAAGTGGCTCCTACTGGTGTGCAGTGGCTTGTTCTGTTTGACGAGTCTTGTCAAATAATAATAATAATAGTAGGGTGGGTGGGTGTTTGGGGATGTAACGCCCTTTTCCACCACATGCGGGTGATATCAAAGACGGGGCAACGATGAGAAAGCCAGCACAAATATTTGGCCCCAGCCGGGATACGAACTCACGACCCGAGCATCAGAAGTACAACGCTCTACCATTCGGCCACCCCTGCTCCCCTAATAATAACAGTAAGAATAATGGATATTTATATATAGCGGGCAGAGGGTGGAGGGGCTCGAGCTCTTAACAGTTAAATTGCATTTTGTATGACGTGTGTGTGTGTGTGTGTGTGTGTGTGTGTGTGTGTGTGTGTGTGTGTGTGTGTGTGTGTGTGTGTGTGTGTGTGTGTGTGTGTGTGTGTGTGTGTGCTATCAGTGTGCTGTGTTTCTGTTTTTCTCTAATTTCCTGACGACACTGGCGTCGCTAGAGCGGTGTGTGAGCATCGTCAGTCCGCTGAAGGCCAGACACATCTTCACCTTCAGGACGGTCGTCGTCCTCATCATCGCCGCTTTCATCGTCGATGTCGTCAGCTTTGTGGCCATCGGGTTCAAGCACAGGGTTGTTTGTTTATTCGACGTTGAGCAGAATTTGTCACTATGGGGGATTGGTGCGTCAAGGTAAGAAAGAGTTGATAAACGTTAACGAAACATACAGTTTAATGTGAAACCACAGAACTCTCACGTGAATATAAAACAATGGATTCATTGGAAAAAAAAAAAAAAGAAGAAGAAAAAAAAGAATACTTGACCTTGAGTAAAATGAAGTCTAGAGTAAGAGATACAAATGTGTACACATGTGAATGTACCCTCAAAAGTGGATTACCTTGAGAAAGATTTGGTGTGTGAGAGAGAAAATTAATATATGTGTTGTGTTACCCTATAGAGTATTTTCTCCATTCAACTAAGAAAGCATTCAGTGTACAAGTGCATGTGAGGCATTTTGTAAGCATTCTCCCACACGTGATCATCTGTCGCTGACTTACTGACCAATATTTGCTGCTATTTTCTTTGTAGGAGTCTGCATTTTCTTTCATGAAAGTTTTTAAAAAAAAGGTTGTGAAATCATTTCACGAAATTAGGTAAAACGAAAATTTATAGGTACCATTTCAATTTGGTCTCTTTTATCAGCCCCTAGACAGCGTAACCAAAACTGATAAATAGATAAATTGAACAAATGTCTTTAAAAATAAAATAAATAAATAATGGTCCTTTCTGTTCTTTCACAGTGTGTACTGTGTAAAATTTATAGGTACCATTTGATTTTGGCCTTTTTTATCAGCCCTAAGACAGCGTAACCAAAACTAATAAATAAATACTGAATTGTACAAATGTCTAAAAATAATAATAATAATAATGGTCCTTTCTGTTCTTTCACAGTGTGTACCTGAACAACAAACTGGCCTTCAACACGTTTGACAACCTCCTGCTCGTGCTCGGCTTCCCAGCTCTCTCCCTTTTCGTCGTCATCATCTCCACCACCATCATCATCCACCGTCTGAACGTGGCTACAAAATGGCGCCGGCAGACCTCTTCCGCCGGAAGCGGCGGCTCCGGTGGCGCAGGGGTGAGCAAGTCGGAGACGCAGCTGCACAAAATGCTGATCGTTGTTTCCTGTATCCACGTGGTCTGCACGCTACCGTCGATATTGAAGGACGCTAGCAAATTCTTCGTGCCTGGATTCAACGTCTCCGGGAACTACAGGTTAAATTGTGAATTTTCTCTCTGTATGTCTGTCTGGGGGAGCCGGTGTAGGATCCGGTCCGGTCCCCCCTCTGAAGTAGTCCCCCGGGGGACCAATTCGTGGCAAAAACTGCTCTATAATGGTCCCCCCTTAGACATCCAGCCTCGTTTTCGACTGGTCCCCCTGGGCGATTTTGGTCCCCCCTCGCATCCAAAATAGGCCCCCTCTCGAAGTGGTCCCCCTCTTTTCTAACCAATGTAGTCAGTATTTATTTTTAACTTTATTGTTATAGTGTGTGTCAACTCAGTAGAAAACGTGACTCTGGATCTCTCTCACTCTCTCTCTCTCTCTCTCTCTCTCTCTCTCTCGCCCCCCACACTTTCTCTCCTCCCCCCATCTCTCAAACACACACACACACACACATTATGCACGCACTCACGCACGCGTGCACACTCACTCACGCACGCACGCACGCAAACACACACACACACACACACACACACACACACACACACACACACACACACACACACACACACACACACACACACACACACCCCTCTTTCGTTATATGTATAATTATTTTCATTTTTGTACAGAGAT
Source organism: Batillaria attramentaria (assembly GCA_018292915.2). NCBI lineage: Eukaryota > Metazoa > Mollusca > Gastropoda > Batillariidae > Batillaria > Batillaria attramentaria. Next base: position 203,879 of record JACVVK020000267.1, read on the forward strand.
GTTATTCAAGATGATCTTGAACTGGGTCAAGGTTACAGTGTCAAATCTAAACTTTTAAAAGTGATTTAACTTCGTAGATTTGCCGTTCTATGTAGCCTATACTTTTGTTTTTTATTTTCTCTTTTTTTTGTGGGATGAGAAAACGGTCGCCACTAAAAAACAAAAGTATAGGCTACATAGAACGGCAAATCTACGAAGTTAAATCACTTTTAAAAGTTTAGATTTGTTTTCTCTTTTTTTTTTTTTTTGTGGGATGAGAAAACGGTCGCCACGCTTCTTGACACGTCACGTGACTCGTGTCAAACATCGCCACGCTTCTTGACACGTCACGTGACTCGTGTCAAACATGCCTATAATTATAAGTACACGACAATTCATTCCGTCAACCAGTCTTCGTTTTTCATTGACTATCATCATGGACGACACTCTGTATGACAACGTGTTGAACTATTTGAAAAATGGCACTTACCCTCTGACCGCGAAAGGGGAAAACCGTGATGTGACTAAAGTTAAAAAGAGACAGTTGAGAAAGACTGCTGCAAAATACACAATTCGAGAGGATGTGCTCTACCACGACGGAATCCTCGTGGCAAAGAGGAACCAGGTTCCAGAGATATTGCAAGAGTTTCATGACAACTATGTGAGCGGAGGACATTTGGGGATGAACAAGACTTATAAGAAGGTGAGCACCCGTTTTTGTACTCCCAGTTTTAACAGGCTTTAGAATGGGAACGAGGTTTTGTGTGTTTCTGGTATGTCTGGTATAACCAACACATCGGATATAGCGGCCACTTTTGTCCTGGTGGACGTTATATCCGATGACTCCGTATATAACGTAAATTTTCCGGTATAGCCGATGTCTTCGGTATATAACGGACATTTTCCGGATTGAAGACATTTCCTTTGCTGGCTCTCTCTCTCTCTCTCTCTCTCTCTCACTCACACCCCCCCCCACACACACACACACACACTGTTATCTACCAGTTATCTTTAAGACATAGTATTTATAAATATTTCATTACTCTTTTTTCTCTCTAGGTCTTGGAGCGTTACTTCTGGCATGGAATGAAACAGGAGGTTGAAGACTACTGCAGATCATGCTGTGTGTGCCAGAACATGAACGCTTGCAGAAAGAAGCCAGCAGCACCGCTTCACCCCATCCCAGTGCCCAAAAAGAAGTGGAGCCTCGTTGGAATGGACATCATAGGACCTTTGCAGGTCACTGACAGAGGTAACCAGTACATTGTTGCCCTCACAGACCACTTTACAAAGTTTCCCGTTGCCAAGGCCATCCCGTGCAAGAGTTCAGAGGAAGTTGCCAGATTCATGTACGAAACCATCTGCATCTTTGGCGCGTTTGATTCCCTCATAACTGACCAAGGCCGTGAGTTCATTAACTTTGCGCTTGATATTCTCACCGACCGTTTCAATATCAACCATCGCATTTCTTCGGCCTACCACCCTGAGACGAACGGCCAACGGGAGAGGGACAATAGGACACTCAAAGACACTTTGGTAAAGATCACAGACAATGATGATTGGGATGAACTCTTGCCAGCAGCCCTGTTCGCCTACCGAACATCCGTTCACAAGTCTACACAGTTTTCACCCTTTTTGGCATTGTATGGTGAGCAGGCAAAACTACCATTTGACGTCACTGGTGATGCCAACGAGCAAGATCTGAACGAAGAAATCATGGACACTATGAAGGGGATTCACGAGGAAGTCAAGAACAAAATTGGTGAAAACATTTCAAGGGCGCAGAAGAAGCAGAAAGAGTACTATGACAGCAGGCGTGCATATGACCACGGGTTCCGCATCGGAGACAAAGTCTTAATCATCAATGCTGCACGAGTACACAGAATGGGAGGCAAGATGGCACCAAGATTCGTCGGGCCATATGAGGTCATAAGTGTGTTGCCGAAGGGTCGACTTCAACTGAAGAACACTAAAAGTGGGAAAATACTGAAGAATCTCTACAATATCAGCAACGTCAAATTGTTCCATGATCGTACACAGGACAACGCTGACCCCTCCCATGCTCCACAGGCTGACCCCTCCTATCATCCACAGGCTGACCCCTCCCATGCTCCACAGGCTGACCCCTCCTATCATCCACAGGCTGACCCCTCCCATGCTCCACAGGCTGACCCCTCCTATCATCCACAGGCTGACCCCTCCCATACTCCACAGGCTGACCCCTCCCATGCTCCACAGGCTGACCCCTCCTATCATCCACAGGCTGACCCCTCCTATCATCCACAGGCTGACCCCTCCCATGCTCCACAGGCTGACCCCTCCTATCATCCACAGGCTGACCCCTCTTGCCAGCCGCCATTGAGAATGAAGTTCCACCCCGTTGATGGTGCCTGGCAAAAGGATCGGGCCTCCAGTTTGAATTTCCCCAGACTTTTCAGGCGGCACCCCTCAAGGGAAAGTGTTGAAGTTGACATTACGGCTACACCTCTCGATAGCGTTAGCGTAAAAGGAGATGGGAATTGTTTTTTCCGGTCTGTGAGCTTTGTTGTTTTGGGGACTGAGTCGAAATATAAGGAATTCCGAAATATCATTTGCGATTGGATTGAAAAGAATGACAAACGCTTCTACGGAACGAGCGCACGTGAAAATTACGTCGCGACATCAAACATGAGAAACGACCGTACTTGGGCCACCGAGGTTGAGATATTTGCTGCAGCCACCCTCTTGGACACGCCCGTGTATGTGTTCACAAGAGAGGCTCCAGGCCGACAACCTAGGTGGCTGAAATACGGGCCAGTTTGGCAATCGGCCCCATTGAAAACAGACAGAGCAATTTATATAATGAATCTTGGACATCACTTTGCTCCTGTTTTTTGTGTCACTCCTTAGACCAGAACTGTTAGTCTTCTGCTGTTTTTGTTGTTTCAAGCGTCATGATTTGAGACACTGGTACTCAGTCTTGACTGTCTACTTGAAGTACGCTGAAAGCCAAAGGTGGCAACTAGTTTTCATGTCATGGACACTTACTTAATTTTGAAGAAATATTTTTCTATGGCGTTGTATAGAAAATATTAGATACTTGGTCTTTGATGTTATTCTCTAAATGCTATTTCCAGTTTAAAAAAATTGACAGGAAATGTGGACTTTCATGCATTCGATGACGTTTCATGCAAAGACAGTACGGTAGAAGTTTGTTTTGTACTTTGCTATTGTTATTATTTTGCTCATTTCAGGACAAGATGTGCGATTAACAATTTATTAATTTACATTTATGTTGCGTTATAAAGTGCACAGCGCTCTGGTTAACAATTTCTGTTGCAACTCTTTGCTATTCATTAACTGTTTCTTGTTTCATTTCTTGTTTCTTTGACACAGTTTGACTGGACATACCTTTTGAAATAAAGTTTTTCTTGTCAAAGAACGTAAATGTCTATTTCAGGTTTTGCTAGAGAGAGAGAGATAGAGAGTGGGGGGGGGGGGGGGGGGGAGAGAGAGAGAGAGAGAGAGAGAGAATATTGATTGACTTATTTATTTATTGTTTGAAATTCTAGTAATAATGTTTAGTATTCGGTACAACCATCTCATAAACAAAAACAAAAAAAAAAGAACCAATGCAAAAAAACAACTGAAAGAAACAAGAACCAACAACCAAACAAATATATCTCACACACACAAAAATAACAACAAGCACATAAATCGGGAAAAAAAAGAAAAAAAAATGTTCCTATGGCCCTGTGCTTTTGGGGACAATAAAGTTTTGTAACAATAAAGTTAAAAATAAATACTGACATAGCTCTACATTGATTAGAAAAGAGGGGGACCAGTTCGAGAGGGGGCCTATTTTGGATGCGAGGGGGGACCAAAATCGCCCAGGGGGACCAGTCGAAAACGAGGCTGGATGTCTAAGGGGGGGACCATTATAGAGCAGTTTTTGCCACGAATTGGTCCCCCGGGGGACTACTTCAGAGGGGGGACCGGACCGGATGCTACACCGGGTTAGCCGAGATGGTAGAGTGTTGGTCTCAGGCGCTCGGATCGAGAGTTCGAATCCTGGATGAGAGCCAAAACTTTGTGCTGACTTTTTGCTGGTTGCACTATCTTTGATGTCACCCTCATGTGGTTGAGGAGGACGCCCAGCAACAACAACAACAAACCCACCACCTCCACCACGACCTCCACCACCACCACCACCACCACCAACAACAACAACACTGAACAACAACAACAATAACAAATCCCACAAAAAAATCAACCAACATATCCGTCTGTTTTAATAAAGCCAGTCATTTTATATCAAACCGCAGCAGAACTCCTAAAAGTGACAGAATCAATAATCGATCTTATGATTGTGGTAGCCGTTCAACAGAAGAAAAAGAAATAATATAAATTGAAATCGTTCAACTTCGTCAGTGACTCAGCCCAATTTGCCCCGTTCTCCCTTAGACGTGACTTCACTTTACGAAAAGTGCAGACTCAAAGAATCGACTGGTTGTGTTCAAACCACGAAGACTGGGTTACACTGGCTAAGTTTGTTTCTCAGTACACTGTATTAGTATGTCTGAACTATGAAATATTATTATGGTATGAAAAGTGGCACAAGTCAGCATCGTGTATGCAGCTCAAAGTTAGGTAGCCATCAGACGCTGATCAAAAAGATCTAATAATGATGTTGGCCTCGTGGCTACAATCACCTGTATTTATCTATTCTATTCTGTTCTATGGTTATGTTCACAGACATACATCTGCATTTTTCAGAGACAAAACCAGAGATATAAATCTGTATGTCTCTGGTTTTGTTTTGTCACGAACTCGCCTCACAATATTTGCACCACAGTAATCTTACTTTGCTTTGCAGCAATGTATTCAACGCCATTATTGCCCTGAAGGACATGTCAGCCGGCGTCAACTGTACCGTCAACTTCTTCGTCTACTACAGCCTGGGATCTCAGTTCAGACTCACTGTCAACAGACTGCTGGGAAGGTTCACGGGTGGAAACGAAATGGAGGGGCGTTTATCCGGTGCTATCATAGACACTCCAGATCGTTGCACCGTCAATCAGCGTGTCCCCCACGCCATAGCTGCGTTAACATAACTCTTAGGAGCCCAAGCCCGACCACCCACTATATCATAAGACTGGTTAAAAAGATACAGCCATTTCACACCAGTAAGCAGCCACTCCAAGCCACAATTAGACAATGCATGGGCCTTCCCGATAGGCCCAAGATCGCTGCAGATTACATAATAGTGGCTTGAAGTGGTGGCTCCTAGTGATACGAAAATTTTAAGTGAAAACGCATGGGCTTTTAAGAGTTAACTCTATTGTGACTGGGGGCTGCCGCCACTTCCACACTGCCCCCCGTGAAACTACAGTAAACTGACTACATATACACAAGGCTCTCTAGCAAACTTTACTGAACACACACACACACACACACACACACACACACACACACACACACACACACACACACACACACACACACACACACACACACACACACACACACACACACACACACAAACAAACAAACAAACTTGACAATTCAATCTATTTGCGTACTATTTGAAAAAAAAATGGGTGGAGAATTCAATTTTGTTCAGCCGTGGGCGATGCGTGGGGATGCGGGAACCTTTGACCGAAGTGTCCCGTCCCGAATGAGTTAAACCCTAAATAACTGACTAACTAACCCCACGCCACAGCACCGCGTTTTGTTTGTTTGTTTGTTTTTGTTGTTGTTTTCTCAAACTCAAATCGCCATAGCACCGGGAAAAAAAAACCACGCTACGGATTTTCAGTTGTCGGTTAAACTGATTGAAAGGGGCCGTTTACCAACCGCCTTGTACTAATTTTCGCATACAGGGCCAAAACAGAAAAGAGTATTTAAAAAAAAACAAAAAAAACGTGGGAAACTCGTGCTCGAAATGTGACTCTCAGTCAGTTGCGCTACTCAACTCCCCCGCCTTCTGGAGGAGAGAAAGTTAATTTGAAATTTTTGCGAGCAGTCCAACATCTGGAAACGACCACCCGAAGCAGATAGACACGAACGGCGAACAGGTTTCATGAGCACGTACGTACATACAAAATTTTCAACACCTGTCTGAGGCGCATCTTCAACATCCGATGGCCAGAGAAGGTATGAAACGAAGAGCGCTGGGAGCGAGCGGGACTGAGTAGCCCAGAACAGAGTGCGATGGCGAAGAGTCGTCGATGGCCTATGCTCCACTTGGAGCCATGGGCCTAAGTAAGTAAGTACGTACATACAAAGTGTCATGTTTGCGGTACCTGTGAACTATCGTGGGCTCCAGTACTTGCAATGTATCACGAATGTAGCTGTGTAACTCTCCTTTCAAAGAAGCCAGATACAGACGAATACCTAAAACACATGGTCGTCATTTCTCGATGCAGCGCAAATATCACAGAATGAATGGCGAACCGTCATTACGGCATAGAAAAATAATTACCATACTGATAAAATTAATAAGCTTCTGCACTACGCATAGGACACACAACCAACAAGGCATGCAGAATCAACTTCTCATGCGACTCCTCTCACGGCCAATGAGAAGCCATCAATCGGTAGCGGTCCTGATAAATACGGTACGGTAATTAAGTGATCTTTTTAAAACTCCCAGTTTGTCATAGTTTCTTGCTCATCCCATTTGCTGTAAACTTGTTTCCTTTTAACTTTAAAAAATACCTCATTACCTCATAGAAACATATAATTATCTTCTGTTTTTGGTGCGTGTGTGCACGTGTGCGTTGGTGCGCGTGTGTGTGCGTGCTTGCGCGTATGTGTGTGTGTGTGCGCGCGTGCGTGCCTGTGGACACAGGAATTTTCCTTCTGGAGCAAAAGCCAGTCAGAAAAAGAGAATACTCACATAACCGAGTGGTGACTACACTAACGAAGTACTCTCCAAATAACAAGAAGTTACATCGCAGACTTTACGGCCATGTTTTAACGAATGTGCACATCAAAGCAGCGAACCTGGAAACTTAAAAAAAATCTACTTTGTTTCAAACAATGGATGGAGAAACCCTCCTTATTGTAACTGCCTGAAAAATGCCGGGCAATAAATCACGGAAAACTGGTGGTAGAGAGAAAAAAAAAACCCAAAAAACAAACAAACAAACAAACAAACGAAAAACCCCTCGCAACTGCCTATATAATTACCATGAACATATAAACCGTATTGCTAAAAACTGTTATGGTAACCCACCATTTAACTTACTTCTCGTAACTAATTGGCAACAAAAACTTGCCTTTATGTCTGTTTCAGTCTGTTTACCTTTCAGTCCTTATGACCAATCAGGTCTGTTAATTACGCTTTAAGTCAAAGTGCAAAATACGTATTATAACCTATACTAGCAGTACATTGCAGCAACGACATAATTAGGCTTCCTACAAGTTTCTAGTTACTAACTTGATTGATGACGAATAGGGTGTATGGTCATTTATTCACACATTTTGTACCGCGCACGAGTATTCCACGTTTTTGACTCTTTCGGATTTGGTCTTGTATGCGAGAATAGGCGAGATGAATGGTTCCTTGACGGCCGGCTTTCACTACAGCTAATACGAGTATAATCAAAGTGCAACACTCCCACTACGCCAAATTAAAATGCATGATAATTAAATGATCCATGAAATTATGATTTTTTTAAATCTGTTTTTGTCATTTTCTTACAATACTGGACAATATGCTTACATAACAGCAAGCACAAGTGGAAAAGGCCGTAAGGTAAACATGAAGATAAAGTAAGAAATGAATTTTTTTTAAAATTGAGGACGCTGGTGTACAATCCCAAACTTACTTCGTTGAGTTAAAAGCCCACTTTCCGACATACCTAGGTTCACAAATCTGAGCTGTGTTAGTGGTGATTAGCATCATACAGCTTCAGCCTCACACAGGCTGGCTTGAGCGAACAGACAGCTACACCCATCTGCCATAACCGTTCCAGCAGGCATAACTAAAACGTTTGCCGGCACGGCCAGAAGACGTCAGTGTTACTGTATTCTATTTAAGCTGAAGATAAATTACTTCGATAGATTATAGCGGAAGAAACAACACCTGTATCAAATTAACTATTTGTATTCGTAGAAATACGCCATGAATACGTCTGTATCTAACTCGAGCAGCGTGTCTTTGAGGTGGCATTCAGCGTGGAGCGTGTCTGATAACCCCACGTGGATGTCAAGAATTGATCAAACGCCCGACAGTTGGGGGGTGGATTCAGCGCAAACTCCAAACTTCAGCTTCAGCTCAGAATGGATAACGACATGGGATATGACGGTAAACTCTACAGTAACATTGAATCCCATTTTCTCCTCATCACTAGGAACTGCAGCTGCAGATAACTCTAACGCAGGACGTTGCGTGGAGATTCCTCCGACCAGGTTCATGCCGTGCAACAACCCGGCCAACTTGATTTCTCTTTTTACTCGAGAGATGATCGACAGGATCATCTACGTGTTCATCTTGCCGCTGATCTTTGTGACCGGAGTGACGACCAACGTCATCAACTGCGCTGTCTTTTGTTCCCAAGGTCTGAGAGATAGAATCAGCATGTGCCTCTTCAGCCTCTCCGTCGCTGATCTGTTGTACATCGTCACGCTGAACCTGCGTTATCTCGGGATTCTCATCTCTGAGGTGAGAGGAGGCGCTCAGTTTTACGATAAATGGGTGACGTTCCTGCTGAGGTACCGCCTGGTGGCCGTGCACGCCGGCTTCGCTCTCGTGTCCAACCTCGTCAGCATCGTCATCGCACTGGAGAGGTGTGTGTGTGTGGTCAGCCCGTTCCGCGCGGCAAAGCTGCTCCGTACAGGTGTCCTGGCTGCTACCATCGCCGTCCTCAGTCTGCTACTCATGGCCGGGATGCAGTTCGTCGCCTTCAAGTTCGACGTCGTGTGCGCCGTCGTTCTCGGGACCAACTCCACCCCGACTCGAGTCGTCGTTCCCTCTCAGCTATACCTCGACAACGTGCTCCTCGTCGACGTTCTGGACACTTTCGTCTTCACCTCCAGCCTGCCCGCTGTCTCGCTTGTCGTTGTCGTCATTGCCACGATCATCACCGTCGTCAAACTGAGGGCAGCGTCATCGTGGAGGGAGGAGACATCGCGTAACGCGGTCATCAGCCGGAAGGAGGTGGCTTTGACCCGGATGCTCGTCGTCATTTCCTGCGTGTACATCGCATGCGTGAGTCCAAGGTTGTTCCGCTCAATGGCTCGCTTCCTCGTTCCCGAGTTCAGACCCTGGGGACGTCTGTGTAACCTGGTGCAGGTGACTGAATCTGTCGAGAACCTTCTGCTGGCTCTCAACTCCACCATCAACTTCTTCGTGTATTACACGCTCGGCTCCAAATTCAAAGATACATTCAAGCGACTCGTTTGCAGTACGGAGAAGATTTCAGCTGTCTATGCCCCTTCTGCACAGAGCTCAGACTCAGCGCAGGTCAGCGGTTCTATGTAACGGCGTTATTTCCCCCCATCCTTTTGTTAAAACATGCATTGTATATATGTTATTATTTTAACTAAGCGGACTGCATTCAATATTTCAAACATCATACATGTGATCAGCATTCAGTGGCTACCAAGAAATTTGTGTGGGACTGTGTCAATTAAGAATTTGTGTTTGCTGGGATTTTTAGAGCTGTTTTACTAGAGATTTATGCGTAACTTTTAGGCAGTGTGATCCACCATCAAGTAGAGCTATGTTAGAAGCGCTTTGAACAAAGATTCGTGCGTACTGGTAGCAAAGCAAGTTCAGTCTCTGCTTGGAAGTCCTTTGGTACTACCGGAGACATAGAAGAGTAGAGTTGTTGTTGAGACCGATGCCATATTATCGTGTGAGTTCTTTGCTTCATTGGTTGCCGTCTTTTTTTCTTCTTTGTTGTTGCCTTTGGCTTTGTTATGTTGTTTCCATAGTAATGGAAACAACATAATAGGACGGGCTAAAATTTCCACGTTCATAGGCAAGCATCTGTGGTACAAACGCACGTCACTGCCGATCTCCCGCAGAGACGATTATGCAAGTGTAACTCTGACAATGACGTAAGAAAACTTGCGTCATCGATGCTGACGCGTATGGTGTTCCGAACGCACTTCTCCTCCTCAGTGAGTGCCGTCTGTGCGGATGTGTGTGCGTGTGTGCGTGTGTGCGTGCGGCTGTGTGTGTGTGAATTGTGTCCAGGCCCGTTTCTTCGACAATACTCAACCGAATGGCTTCAAATTTGGGGTATCCAAATATATCAAAATGTTACATTAGACGATTCAAGCGTGTGATGATTGCTTAAGTGATTTGGGAGTTATCGCCCTTTTGAGACAAGTTGGTTGTCTTTCGTGTACAGGCGTAATATTTATTTAAATCACTATATTTTTTGGCAGTAGATAGCTTGAATACGGACTCTGAACAGAGTCACTACTAGAAAATGGTCGCTCTTATAGTTTTCATGTAAACCGAGCCTGAGTTGACATTGCATGTGAACCCAGTTCAGATGCCTATTTCTCCGAAAATACTGAACCGATCGATTTCAAATTTGGGGTTTCTAAATGAATCAAGATTGTTGAATAGAAGGCCCGATCCAGGTACGATTGCACACATGATTTGCGAGTTATCGCCCTTTTTAAAAAAAGTGGCTTTCTGGCGTTTAAAGGCGTAATATTTACCTTCTCCACTCCATTTTTGGGACATAGATAGCATGAATACGGACTCTCAACTGAGTGAATTTTGGAGGTTGTCGCTTTTATACTTTTGGCGTAAGCCGTACCTGATGAAAGTGCTGGTGAACACACTTTAGATCTCAAAATCGCTCCTACTATACATAGATAATGAGCCTGGGGTGCCATAAAAAATATACAAAAAAAATTAGAAAAATTCACTGCAGCCGTTGTCGTCAGTTGACTCGAAAATTTGTACTCGAAGCACATTTCCTTTACACAAGCCACACGCCTCACAAACATCGCAGGAAAGGCACATGCGCACTGACGCAAAACTGTATCAGCGTCAGTTTGCCGACGTCATGTTTGATTGACGTGGGGGTGTGTCGTCACTTTTCGGAAGTTCTCTATTTGTAGACGGGGAAAGCGGGAGTTTCATTGATGTAGTGAGCTTTGTTTTTCCCACTGACTCTCACTCAATAGCATAGTAGAGTGAGAGAACACCACATAGGTCTCAATGGAGCACATGCACAAACGCGGCTCGCGCAAGTCTGCGTGCGTGCGTGCGTGCGCGCGCGCGTATGTCTGTGTGTGTCTGTGTGCGCGCGCGCGCAGCAGACATAACACATAGTGAAAAAACGTTCGCCGCGCAGACTTGTCTGTTAAACACATTGAGCCGGTATAAATTCGATCTTTACACTGCGCAGCAGCAACACTTCAATTTTCATGGGGCTGCTTTCATTGCAAGAATTTTGTATCCGAGTCAAAGTTATTACGTCAAATGTATTATGCGTCATCCCAATGAGGAAAACGTCATAGATTTCAAAGAAAACAACTTGACGTCTCTCTTCCAAAACCAAGATTGGTCTGACAAGCCCGGTCAGTTGTTTCCATTCACAGAGAGAGAGAGAGAGAGAGAGAGAGAGAGAGAGAGAGAGAGAGTGTGTGTGTGTGTGTGTGTGTGTGTGTGTGTCCTCCCGAATACATGGCATTACAAAAGAACGACCGTGACGACAGCAGGTGATTAAATGGAAACAACATATTGCGCTGGTCAGTGGCCATCTTGTTTTGTTATTGTTGTAGGTTAGAATTTTTATTTTATTTTATTTTATTTATTTATTTATTTTTTTTTTTTTGGGGGGGGGGGGGGGGGGGGGTAAATAGAGGTATCACCGCTATTGGTAATGTAATAAAAATTTTTTTTAGCATTTTTCCCTCTCTAAACGATGTCCTTTGTGTGTATGTGTGCCTTTGGCGTGTGGTAAAACAGTTAGTGTTTACACAAATTCAAATCTGTGACTAAGAGAAACCTTGAAACTATATACAATATATATCTATTTTGAGCGAGAAACAAGTTTGAGAAAACACGTGCTGCAATGCAAACTTCCGCAACAAAAACGAAATGTTTACCATTTGAATTTGCTTGCTAGTATTAGTGCTCAAATGAAACAAGATTACACACCAAAATTTAGCTGTGCATTCATGCAAACAAAATTTTCTCTCACAAAAGCCTACATGTTCACACAAACTCAGTCACACACCCAATACAAACACTACACAGAACATAAATTACAGGACAGAAATTGTGCACTCTATGTATTGCTGATTTGAGTACATGCAGATGTAAAAACTTTCAAGTGTAGTAGTGAGGTGATGTGCTCTTGGAATGACAGTCACTATGGTACAGTCTGAAGAATTCAAAGTCAGGTTCCACATTGTTCTGAACAATAAAGTAACTTCAAAGTCACACATCCGATTACCCCAGCTCCCCCCCCCCCCCCTTGATTCTTATATATACATTGTACAATGTCAATGTCGATGAAATTACCTGTTTCAAGGTGGAGAGTTGGAAAATAAGAAGTGAGCACGCAGGGGTTTTCTACAGTGAGACAAGAAGTGGAACAAAACTCTCCAGTAGTGGTCCTACAGCATGAACCACAAACGATTAAAAAAAAAAAAAAAAAAAATTTAAAATATGTTTCCCAGTAGCAAGCAGGGGTTTTCTAAGGCGAGACAAGAAATGAAATAAAAATCTCGAGCAGTGGTTCTACAGCATGCACCATAAATGATTATTTTTAAAAAATCCAAAAAGAATTCGCAGTAGCACTGTTCAAAATCTTGGTTTCAACAAGGCCTCTGAGTCAAAAAACAAAAACAAAACACATACACCATCCATAATAAAAAAAACAACAACAACAAAAACCCAAATGAACCACCACTTATCAAACCAACCAAACATACACACAAACCAACCAAACATACATACAAACCAACCAAACATACACACAAACCAACCAAATATACATACAAACCAACCAAACATACACACAAACCAACCAAACACACATGTATACAAACCAACCAAACACCTGTTTTGTGTATGACCTGCACTACTGTTGAAACAGATCAGTGAAATCGCTGTTGGTATGCCACAGTTTTATATCCATGAAAACTACAATAGGACAAATGTCCTGACTGTTGGTGAAAGTACAGGACATTTGTCTTGAATATTGTCCACTGTGGGGCAGAATTGATAGCACATAATCATGTCAAAATTTTTAACAAAGTTTCTAAACATTTAAAAAAAAGAATTGGTGTCTGACAAATGTCTGATTCAGATGCTGCTTAGGTCCAAGCTACAAGGTAAATTGCAGCGCGGTATGTTCCTGACAAAATGTGGGATGTGCGTCTCGCACCCATTCTGGTCAATGTTCCTTTGATGAAATGCACATCAAAATCAAAACTCATTTTCCACTTCCAGACCAGAAAGTTATGTCGCTGACCACTTAAAAACTTGATTGGTTCCTTCCACCTCCACCTGTTCGTAAGTCCACCGGCGTCCGCTTCTGCATTCCACACCACACTTTTCTGAACCACACTTAGGACACGGAAAATGACACCCAGGACAGTCAGTCTCGAGACAGTCACATACATCGAGGGAGTTTTCCAGAAGTCGTCCTGTTTCATCGTACATCTGATTCTGCTTTTTGCTGAAAAAAAAAGAAAGAAAAAAAGATCATGAGATAGGCAGACAGACAATGAAAGGGTCTCCTGCACTGACAAAAAGTTAGCAGAGGGACTGAGTGAGAGGCTTGTAGCATGGCCAAATGCTGCATACGAGAATTTCAATTTTCAACCATTCACACAGAGTGTAGACACTAAGAAGCACTGTATCACATTAAGAGCTCTACTAATCTTGAAGGTAGAGTATTCAGCGGTCGGTGGTCTAGTGGTTCAGAGACTTGTCACCAATGCGTCAGGGGTTTGAGTCCCACTCAGGGCAAAGAATTTTTTCCTTCTCATATGTGGCACCGATCATTCGGGCCTATCATCGGGGGTTCTCTCCCGGTACTCCGGCTTCCTCCCCCTCTGCTTTGGAAATGTTCCCGCAAAATTTGAAAAATAAATGCAATTTTAAATTTCCGAAACTTACATAGCTGAGCTGACACTTCGCACCACGTGATTGTAAGGTGTTTATGTCCAGTGTGTGAGAGAATGTGTGTGATTCACGTAAGTGTGTGTGTTGGGATCAGTTCGCGGCGCCTTGAGCCGATTCATGAAACTGGGTAAAGCGCCTATACAATACTAATTATTATTATTTCGAGCATACAGGCACACTCACAAGTAAACACATAAGTTGGCCTCTTTGAAGCCTAGTACTGTTCATGTGATGAACATGGAAATGTTGCAATTAAAATAAAAATAAATTTTCAAGGCACTTACATAACACTGTATATTTTACGGTTCGAAATTCTCCTAATACTTACGTATCCTTGTGTATTTTCCTGTTCAACTTTCTCATCTCTCGCTTTGATCTCTCGGGGTCAAAATCTGACATAAATGTTCCATTTTCATCCAAGGAAAGCTTCTTCAAATGGGAACTGGATCTTCCTTTCTGGAAAGCAAAAAGAAGTCACTTGATAACACTTCAATAATTTGACAGCAGTTACAGTTAGGATACAAGTGAATTTTTTGCACAGTGGAACCCTCCATGTAATGCTATATATACTGATACAGTACACAAAATACAACCAACCAGGCAGCCACACACACACACACACACACACACACACACACACACACACACACACAGAGGAATACTAATTAAAAAAACAAAACAAAAAACTTTGCGTTATAATTATTGGAAGTCGGGTAACAGAAGAAGAAGACTGAAAGGCTTGCCGCACACTGCCACTGGCAAGACAAAGAACATCCAAGTTTTCCGGGCTACATTAACAGAATTAAGCGCATGTAACCGGGTATTTGTAAATTCTCTACCTCAGCGTCGTCTGAAAAGTCAGATTTTGGCGAATTTCTGGCGAAACGAGAAGTACGTTCTCTGAGAGACGACGCACGCTGATTTCTCGAACTCGAAGCCATGTTGTTGTCTAAATCAAGGGAAATAACTCTTCCTGCCGTCGCCAATAGCAGACGACCCGGAAATGCCGATGTTTACAAATTCCGATCAAATTACCTAAAAAAAAAGCAGTGCGCCAGCATTCCCTGAGTAGTACCATATTAACCTTTTGGCGAATGACAATAATTCTGGACACCATTAGACTATGATCTACCACTGACCTGTCTGGTTTGATACTCAAAACCGCTCTTGGAATCATCCTGATCATCGAAGTCCATTCTGGTTACCGGAGGTGTCTTTGAACAACTTTCTCCGCCTCCTGTGAATTCTGCATCCATTTCGACCTCTTCTTTGGGCTGTTCTAGCCAGTCTTTTGAATTTTCTTCCCCAGCTGACTGTACGTCTGTTGCGTCAGACGCCATGGTAGTGAGGGGAGACCATGCTCAAGATATAGCATAAGAGCTGATCGGACAGGGCGCTTCTGATTTTCCTCCCCGGACAACGTGTGCCGCGCGCCGGATAGCAAAGATCGCGCAAGGCGTTTGCTGGCATTCAGTGACGATTAGTGTGTGTGTGTGTGTGTGTGTGTGTGTGTGGCCGGTGTGTGTCGCGGTGTGTGTCTGTGTTTGCCGGTCTGTGTGTGTGTCTGTGTCAACGTGTGCGTACGTACGTGCGCCGGGCTTGTGTGCACGGTGTGCGGCATGACTGACAGTGTGTGTGTGCGTGTGTGCCGTGTGAGTGTGTGCGCCAGTGTGTGTGTGTGCGTGTGTGAGCCTGGGGAGCCGGAGAGAGAGAGAGAGGGGGGGGGGGGGGGTTGGGGGTTTAAAGTCCTTTTCCACCACATAGGGTGATATCAAAGACGGGGCAACAATGAAAAAGCCAGCACAAATCCAGTATTTGGCCCCAGCCGGGATCGAACTCACGCCCCGAGCATTTGAAGTCCAACGCTCTACCATTCGACCACCCCGGCTCCCCAGAGAGAGAGAGAGAGAGAACGTTAAGTTTTAGACAGTTCATCGTTGCTAGGTCGACAATGGACGGTGCTGGCTGCACTAGTGACAGGGCTGCGAAAATCAAGTTTAAATTGAACACCTTTTCTCGGCTGTAGCCGGCGGTGAAGGCCTTTCGGGTCATTTGGATTCAGCACAGTGACACTCACGAGTTTTCTCATTGTTTGAAAATGAATATTTATAAGTTTCAGACAGTTTATCCTTGCTGGGTCGGTAATTAATGGACGGTCACTAAAGCGTACGGCAGACGCTGCGAGCCTGCAAAGCCGCCTTCGCGATTGATTGGCGTGGCGAGGGAAAAATAGGACCGTGTTCTATTCACTGGGACGAGGACATCAAGAGTCGAACCAACAAAGCCAGACATGCCTTTCGCACTCTACGCCCAATCTGGAGATCCTCAGCCCTATCCCTGCGCAACAAGATCCGGATCTTCAACTCAAATGTGAAGTCGGTCCTACTCTATGGCTCGGAGACATGGCGCACCACCAAGACAAACTCCCACAAGCTGCAAACCTTCATCAACAAATGCCTCCGCAACATTCTCAACATCAGATAAAACCACATGGACCTCCATAGCATCATCTTACTATCATCCTCATCTCCATCATCATGCATAATAAAAATTGTCCCAGTCTCCGAGTCCTCCGTGGGTTCCACCCATGACCTGGGAGGAATACCACTGGAGCTGGCAAAGAGTTGGGG
Source organism: Batillaria attramentaria (assembly GCA_018292915.2). Classification (NCBI taxonomy): domain Eukaryota; kingdom Metazoa; phylum Mollusca; class Gastropoda; family Batillariidae; genus Batillaria; species Batillaria attramentaria. The sequence goes on from JACVVK020000267.1 coordinate 220,583, forward strand.
CAGCAAAAAAAAAAAAAAAAAAAAAAAAAAGTGGTTATTTGAAGGCCGTCCTCCCTCTGCAGGAGCTCAGAGCGCCGTACAATTGCAATCAACACACGCACACACTCACACAGAACATACGCAACATGCACATAAATTACAAACACCAGCATATGAACAGCAACATACACGGCTTCAATCCTCCCCCCCCCCCCCCCCCCCCCGCCGTCCCCCCCCCCCCACACACACACACTCCCACCCCAAGCTCCATCTCACACACACACACACACACACACACACACACACACACACACACACACACACACACACACATGCGCGCGCGCGCGCACACACATACATGCTATAATGGCATAACTCCTAGAAACATAGTTTTATTGCTTACTTATTGTTTTAGTGGTTTTTGTTTTCTGTTTGCTATTGTTGTTGTTGTTGTTTTCAAATTCAAAACGCCATACCACCGGAAACACGCTTTGGATTTTCAGTTGGTCAGAACGATTGAAAGGGGCCGTTTTGCTACCAGAAACCGACGTGCAGTAATACGTTACTACACCGTTACTACACCGTTACACACTCAAAGCATATGTATATGTATGTATGTATGTTTGTGAGTGTATATATATGTATATGGACTAGGGCTATCTGTACATCTGTTTATCTTTAACTGTTTCTGTTATGTAAATATCTATTCGTTGTCTATGTGTTCACATATAGTGTGAAAAAAAGAAAAACAGAATAATAAAAAAAAAACAGTGCTATGGGAACCCGCTGATTGGATGTGAAATAAGCGGCATCGCAGCAGAAAAAGCCCGTCCATTTCGATCATATTATGATATTCCTCCCCAAGGTCTTTCATTTAACTTGAAGCAAAAGATCCCCCCACCCCCCACATCCTATGTCCTTTTTTTTTCCCATGTGCAAACAGCCATACCTTGATGGTGGTGTTTGCACAGGTTTGCGTCAACATCTAAAAACCACAAAACCACGCACTGCAAGCTGCTGCCCCCGAGTCGATGGCGCGCGCCTGTGACTTTCAGAGTACCGCGAGGTTTACATTCAATTATTATCAGGGGCCAACGATTTGGCTGCAGCTGTCTGATTTGCACGGACGGAGTCAAAAATATATATATCGCATGCGAAACATTGCTCGCAGGTTTTTGGTGTAAGGACGTGATAAGAATCTGCAGCTGTTATTTTCAAACGGAAGGTATACCGTCGTGGCTATACCTGTCATGGCCGAAGCCTTTCACTGGACAATTTCCTGGGGTCTGATGCATGAAAAAAGACTAAACTAGACTGTTACGTCCAGACAATCACCAGCGTGCGTTTGCGATGCGTCAGTGTACGGAGCCTTTACACCCGGGAAATCGACGTGGGAAAACGCCGAATGAGGGGGTTATGATTTGGGAAAAAAAACGCTTTGGGATACAGGTTGTCGGATAAAAAGAACGGGGGCCGTTTGACTTGAAAACGACTTGAACCAATACGTCACTTCAGTCTAGAGGTACGTATGTGCTCATATTTCAAAATAACGGCTTTTGCTCAGACTAAGTACTCGTCAAAACGTTTGAAGCAGCATAGCACCAGAAACACGTACGCCCATTTTGTTCCCCCCCCCCCCCCCCCGAGTCAGCGCCACCCAGTAATTTTTTTAACTAACCGATTTTGACCCATTCTGAGCCCTGTTGCAGGTGAAAGGGCAGCTAGGTGTGTGTGTGTGTGTGTGTGTGTGTGTGTGTGTGTGTGTGTGTGTGTGTGTGTGTGTGTGTGTGTGTGTGTGTGTGTGTGTGTGTGTGTGTGTGTGTGTGTGTGTGTGTGTGTGTTATGTCAGTATGTGTTGCAGACTCTTATTAGTTCAGACGGTAATTGTGAAGTGCGTCGAGCTCACCTTGTGGGGATACTGCGCTATATATAAGAATGTTATATTATTATTAATCGTTTAGTCTCAGCTCAGTGAAGTCCCCCCCCCCTCTCTCTCTCTCTTTATTTTGCGTGTGAGTTTGAATTTTGAACTGTGCTTTGCTTTGTTGATACATATATCAGTTTACCTTATCACTGTAGCCGGCAAGAGTTAATAGTTTAGCAACCGTGTGTGTGTGTGTGTGTGTGTGTGTGTGTGTGTGTGTGTGTGTGTGTGTGTGTGTGTGTGTGTGTGTGTGTGTGTGTGTGTGTGTGTGTAGCATAGCAAGGACCAGATGTAAGACAGGTCTGTGCACCTAGTCTTCTGCCCTCGGAAAATAAAGTGTCATTGTCATAAAATCTCTCTCTCTCTCTCTCCATGCAGCCGACCCCTGGGCGCTCACGGGCTGCGTACGGTGACGTAATTCTTGCCGGGGGGCACCGATCAGAATCTAAAACTACGATGCGCATTGTGTCGTGTCAGCCGACGACTCGGCCCGTTGCCCCTGAAGTACAGGTTCGTTCGCAACAGGCTACAGCCCACCAGTTGTAGCACGTCTTCATGCCGGCTGTGTGGTGACAGCAGCTGCTGGAGGGACGACTGGGGGCAGACGCCGCGGCTTAGCTGGATGAATTTGTTCCTGTGCAGCCATCACAGGTGTGTAGCCAGTACACTGCGCTTGCAGTTACTCTAACGGGCTTGTCAACGTTACCGTACTTCTGTGCCTCAGCGCGGCATCTGCTGAGTACACGAATCCGGAGAAGACAGTATGGGGTAGACATCATCTCAGGTAGGGGACAGCAGAGAGAATACATTACAGTGTTGTACCGGGAAAAGGACCCAAACACCATGAATTTGATAGGAGATAAGGTCCTTTTTTGTTTGTTTTAGATGACTGTGGAGTGTGATGACGAACCGCCCGTGCTTGTAACTTGTGACTGTTCGATCAGTTTATGCGTTGAATGTGGCCTGTGCAGGACGGCGTTGACGCATGCATGATAGAGTTGCGCAGGTTGTTTTTCGTCGAGGGCTAATTGGAATAAATAATGTATGAACAAGTGGCAGTTTGATGCAGACCGGGTGAGGTGCAGACTGTGACTGTGTGCACACGAGAGAGAGAGAGAGAGAGAGAGAGAGAGAGAGAGAGATTCAACACTCAAGACTCAAGACTCAAAGGTTTTATTGTTTTAGGCCAGTGTCCCACAACAAGAGCGTCAGTGTTTGTGTGGGTGTGAGTGTGTGTGTGTGTGTGGGTGTGTACGCCAGTATGTGTGTGTGTGTGTGTGTGTGTGTGTGTGTGTGTGTGTGTGTGGGTGTGTGGGTGTGTACGCCAGTATGTGTGTGTGTGTGTGTGTGTGTGTGTGTGTGTGTGTGTGTGTGTGTGTGTGTGTGTGTGTGTGAGAGAGAGAGAGAGAGAGAGAGAGAGAGAGAGAGAGAGAGAGAGATTCAACACTCAAGACTTAAGACTCAAAGGTTTTATTGTTTTAGGCCAGTGTCCCACAACAAGAGCGTCAGTGTTTGTGTGGGTGTGAGTGTGTATGTGTGTGTGTACACGTGTGTGTGTGTACACGTGTGTGTGTGTGTGTGTGTGTGTGTGTGTGTGTGTGTGTGTACGCCAGTGTGTGTGTGTGTGTGTGTGTGTGTGTGTGTGTGTGTGTGTGTGTGTGTGTGTGTGTGTGTGTGTGAGAGAGAGAGAGAGAGAGAGACTCCTTTATTTAACAACGGTAAAATCTACACTGAAGCACAAACAACTGCCCTTTCAAACAGTCAAACAGAGAGAGAGAGAGAGAGATGATGATGATGATGATGATGATGATGACGATGATGATGAAACTTTATTTCCCAACGGTTAAAGTTTTGACAGAGAAGAACGTCAATTTACAAACTTGCCGTTGCTACACACTACTGAAACACATCTAGCAAAGAAACCTAAAACATTGAGATCAAATATTTACAGGTGACTCTCTCTCTCTCTCTCTCTCTCTCTTTGAAGCACTCATCCGCATACGCATGTAAGCAAGATTCAACGGGGAGAGAGAGATGGGGGGGGGGGGAGATTTCACCAGCTAAAACGTCTAGTTTTCAAGTTGTTAACTGACATATCTAACGATTTTGACAGCCTCAGTTACCATAGCAAACCGGTCGCAGATGGTTAAACTCCATGAAAAATATAGTAACATAGATCGTCCGTGTTTGGTTCTATACATCTGGCTCAACAGCTGTGTTGACTTCGTCTCCGTCAAAGTAACAGCTGCATGCAAGCGTACAGCGATCAAAACAAACAAACAAACAAACAAACAAAATCCGCGTGCACATAAAGATGACGTGACAGACATGAGCATCTAGCGTGCATCGTTGCACAGCTGAAATTTTCAGCGGTCCCGATTAATGATAATAATAATAATAATAATGAGGACGTTTATAGCGCCTAATATCCGAAGCCGGGGCTCTAGGCGCTTTACAAATGTATACAAAAAGGTGATAAATAAACACATGAATAATAGATAAATAATCAACTAAATAAATACGAATAAAAGCGTACATACATTATTTGCAGATGAGCACACTGTTTGCTGCATCTCCCTCTGTCACCCTCACTTCATTCTTCAAGTTTCCATACATCATACAGGGAGCCGGGGTGGCCGAATGGTAGAGCGTTGGACTCTCAATGCTCGGGTCGTGAGTTCGAATCCCACCGGCTGGGGCCAAATATTTGTGCTGGCCTTTTTTCTCGTTGCCCCGTCTTTGATATCACCCTTATGTGGTGGAAAAGGACGTTAAACTCCCAAACACCCACCCACCCATACATCATAATTAAACACGGGGAGGGGGGGGGGGATAGTCAGAGTGGCTGTGAATCTATCCGGTGCTTCCTCTCCAAAGAGTATTTCTGAACAAGAGCACCAAGTAATTTTCATGTTCAAATTTGAGTAACAACGAGTGTTTCAGTCCCACGGACTCTGGTTTGTCGCCATGAAACTGAGAAAGGGGCTGTTTATCATCCAACTAACAGACGCGTTACTACAAGAGTACAATGGAGAGGCGTGTTCATCACGTACGCATGCTCATATAAAGTTTCTGTTCCGGCCTTTCGTCATTTTGATGGCACCCTTCCACCATACCTTTCGGCTTCACTCTTCACCTATCAACCGTCGCGAACCCTCCGGTCGTCGTCCGAGAACCCTCTCAAAATTCCCAAGCGCAACCCGAAATGATCCTTTGGCGAGCGCTCTTTCAATTTTGTTGCACCAACCTTTTGGAATTCCCTGCCAGCACATCTGAGAAATGCGCCCACACTGTCTGTTTTTAAGAGCAATCTTAAAACGTTCCTCTTTTGTAAAGCTTTCCAGTAATCTCCCGTGTCAGCAGCTAGTCAGTTTCACCAGTGTATGTCTGTCCACTGTTTGTAATATGTGCGTGAGTGTCGGTGAGTGATTGGCGCATTGAGTTTATTCTAAAGAAATGCGCCCTACAAATACCATTTATTATTATTATTATTATTATATTACATGTATTTCAAACATACGGCTTTCCGTGAGAGCAATCCTTGTCAAAGCTTTTCACTGTAAACACGCGCGTGAATTTTGATTACACCCTGTCAGTGATATGGCACCCGTCTCCTGAACTAGCATTTAAAGCTTATTAGAAAACATACCAAACAGTGCGAGGGTTCAAAGGCCCCACTTCTTCAAGCCTTCAGTTTCACATGGCAGCAACGAAGTCGGTCCCTCATGTCTAGCTATAATAATGCGGCCGGGCTCATACGGCGACGAACTTTGTCTTAAAGTACACAGCACAGGTATACTATTTCCCGGAGGGTATTCACAACTTGAGTCACCGAGGAGAAGCCCCCGATAGGCCATCTAAACTCGGGAGAGGGAGGAGGGCGGGGGGGGGGGGGGGAGAGTGAGAGACAGAGAGAGAACATCGTAACACGAACGGATTGTACAGAAGATGGGTTAGTCTTGTTGTAAGATGGTGAGCAGTCTGAAAGTCTATATGTTCGTAATGAGTTCTACCGGGGAAAACTGCTGTTTAGAAAGTTCTAAGCTGTTTGCCAGATGAACAGAATGATGCTCCTTATGGCCACTGCGACCATGTTCCGAAGTTTGCGGCGTCCAGTATGGAGAAATATGATTTTCTTTGGCCTGACGTTTCTCAGTAGGCCTATACCTATACTACAAAGTCGCAAACTGCAACAACAACAACAACAACAACAACAACAACACATACCAATCAGCGCTGCTTAGTTGGTCTTCCGTCCCGCAACCAAATATTTCTGTTCTGCAACTACGAATTAGTCGTGCCCATGTGCTTGGCAGTGTTTTCATTTTTAATGAAGTGTGTGTGTGTGTGTGTGTGTGTGTGTGTGTGTGTGTGTGTGTGTGTGTGTGTGTGTGTGTGTGTGTCTGTGTCTGTGTGTGTTTTCAGCTGATGGCAGTCTCAGAGGTGAAGCTTTGTCCTACTCTACCGCTCACCTTTCAACGACGACGAACGCTGACCACGCTGAAGAACTGCGTCAAAATCGGTGCTTTCATTGTAATATGCGCCCTGCTGATCCAGCCCCTCCGAAACCTTCTGCTGTATCCAGTTCTCCCTAAGTCATGGCGAGGCCACAACAACTTGTGCCTTCTGAAAGTCTGGTGGGATGGCCAAAACTTTGCTGTACACGAACAAGATCCCACCCGGAATGTACCAGCTCTTGAGGTGGATCTGTCTGATTTGGACAAATTCCGAGAGGCACTGAGTCCCTATGCTGAGTTCTACACACAGCGGGAGCTGCTGGCGGCCAGGGCACAACACGACCCTGAGGCAGCTCATCGTCTGACGTTTTTGGATCGTTTCCGCCCCGTGCTGACGGCGGAGGAGAGAGCTCAGCTGCTGTTCACTGTGGACGTCTTTGTGCGCGCGTGTCAGGAGAACGGTTTGACTTTCTTCCTGATCGGGGGCACGCTTCTCGGGGCGTACCGCCATCACGGGATGATCCCCTGGGACGACGACCTTGACATTGCCGTGAACGGCTCTCAGTGGCGCGAACTCAGGCACGTCTTGGGCAACATCCCTGGATTCACCTTGTACACCCACCCAAAACGCCAGTGGAAGTTTTACCTCTCCAGTCTCAACCAGCACGCTGGGAACCACTCCTACAAGTGGCCTTTTGTTGACCTATTTTTCTTCAACGAGGACGAGAGTCACGTGTGGGGACTCACCGGCGATATCAAGTACATCCTGTTGGACCGCCACCACGTCCTTCCTCTGGCCACTGCCCGCTGGGAAAGATGGCGGCTGCCGGTCCCCGCATGCGCAGAACGGTTGATACTCACTGAGTTTGACACCAGCACGTGCGTCACTATGTCATATGTGCACAAAAATGAAACTCCCGCTGAAATGACGTACGTGATGCCGTGCTCGAATCTTTATTTTGCCGTCCCTTTCGTGTTTAGGCACAAGGACCCAATCACTGGGATTGTGACTGAGAGCAGACGGATAGGGAACCGCGTGATAGAAAACTTCACTGTGAAGCCCATAAAGAACGATTGCAATACGTGATTTTGTTTATATATATATATATATATATATAAAGGGAGGGATCGCTTTATAGTGAAACCGTCATTGTTAAGTCCCTAAACATTGCGATCCGAATAATTTTTAAATGCAATTTCATTTTTTATTTTGTTTTATTTTTAGACTTCAGTGTCACGTTCGAAATAGAAGGCGTGTGAAAGAGAACAGACAGACGGGTGGAGAATTGCTTGATAGAGAAACCTGTACTGTGAAAATAAACAAAAACAACAACAACAACAACAACAACAACAAATGACTGCAATACGTAATTTTTATTCTAGTCATTTCTTATAAAGACTTTCTTTTGACGTTAGAAGTAGGAGTGTGACAGAAAGGAGGCGAATGGGGAACCGCGTGACAAGAAGAATACCTGCAATGCGTAATGTTTATTTTTAGTTTCATTTTCTTCTTAAGACTTTAGTGTGACAATAGAAGTAGTGTCTCGCTGTGCCGCGGATGCCATTGTTCTAATGTATTTATGAGCACGTGTGATGTGACGGGTGTAAGTAGTGTCGTTTGCCGGGTTTATGAGTCTTGCAGTGTGTAGGTGGAAGGGTATGTCAGTGTACGTTCTCAAGCTTACCTCTTTTGTCAGAGTCATTTTTAAAGACAGGGTCACTGGAAAAAGGCCTGTGTAGGCAGCCACATTCCGTCTTCGGAGGACTTTGAACCTCTGTTGCCAGAGAGTGAAGGTTGCTGTTCTAGGAGCTTATCATAGCTGAAGACACTCCCCACACAACAAAGATAACATTTTGCTGTAGCCTCACTGTTCTGGCCAAAGTCAACTATGACAAAAGCTTTTGCGCAAGGCGAGGGCAGTGGATGCGTGTGAATTTGTAGATTTTCATGGTCTATAGTCTGTGAAGCATATCAGGGAAAAAAACAACAACAAAAAACACTTGTACTTTTTGGAAATTTATGGCCGATGGTTGTGGTGCAGATGCATGTCTGTGCGTGATCGTTGGGGCGTTGCTTTCACGATTCGTCACCTTATCTACTCGGCGCTGCTCAAGAAACTGAACATTCACTAGGCCTAAAAATGAATAATTCCAACTTCAGACAGCTTGCGTGAGACTTCTTGTACATTGCGATTTGATTTACGCGCGACACACAACGAAGCAAAACATGGGCCGTGAGTCGCCTAGGTGCATACGTAAGTGGCAATGAAATATTAATTTAGTGATCATGACAGGTTTAATTTTGGCTTGGGGATTGATTCAGTTGTCTTCACGGAACCTGTATCAGTAGAATATGTTTTTGCCTGGCATCGTGTGTACTACGACTGCAGGGTTATCTTAATCTAGAAATAAATTTTGTCCAAATATCCAGGGTCTGATATGTCCGTAGAAAAAAACCCAAACAAATCGTAGTCCTTGTTATTGGTACATTAATACGTTTGGTGTGTGTGTGTGTGTGTGTGTGTGTGTGTGTGTGTGTGTGTGGTAGAGAGAGAGAGAGAGAGAGAGAGAGAGAGAGAGAGAGAGAGAGAGAGTTGCTGGAGCACCGTTCATGTTTCATTGGTAGAACAGCGGATCTCTGTTCGTCTTTGAACGGCAGCTCTTTATTGTTGGAACCGTACTGTGCTGCATGATATTATAATATGAAATTGTGAATAGGGATTAAAGGTGAATGTCGTGCCTCTGCATGAAGATTTGGAATATTCTGCTGGACGTGCAGTGGATGCTTCGTTTAAAGTGACTTTTTTTTTTTTACACGCAAACTGATGTTTTCTTTGGTTCATAAAAGCAACCAATCGAATACTTCTTTTCCTATTTCTTTCTTTCTTTGTTCGTTTGTGCGGAAATGACAGCCTTATAGCAAGTACAACACACACTGACGCCGTCGATGGTGGGTGGGTGGGTGTTTCGGAGTTTAACGTCCTTTTCCACCACATACAGGTGATATCAAAAACGGGGCAACGATGAAAAAGCCAGCACAAATATTTGGCCCCAACCGGGATTCGAACTCACGACCCGAGCACTGGAAGTCCAACGCTCTACCATTCGGCCACCCTGGCTCCCCCACGCCATCGAGAGGAGCGCAGAAAAATCATTTCTTTTATTTGCCTGTTTCTGCTGTACCAAAGACAACGCGTGAGCAACAGTGCTGCCCCCTGCACTTTGTCGCTGGATGCTCTCGTGAAATGCCAGCGAGACGGACTGTGCCCTTTGCCGCTGGATGTTAATTGTCGGGATTATCTGGCCGACTGATCCCTTCACAGCACTACCCTCGCCATGTATTCCGCAGGGAAAAACGGCCACAGCAGCACACATACACGAATCCGAAGTCAATTTACTTGCTTTGGAAGGTGAGAGTTCTCTTTTAAACTTACTCTTGCTACGATGTTTTTTTTTTTTTTTTTTCACATATCACAAAGTATTAAGCATGGTACCACTAAAAAGGCTCATCAGTGCTACCGTTTTGTTGTTGTTGTTGTTGTTTACTGTTTATTGTGTTAGGCCGCCAGCCCGTTCACACGGGGAACACATGAAGATACATGCGGGCAATGCAGTACATGAGGGGGGGGGGGGGGATATAATGTGTTTACCAAGTAGTCAACTGTCAGTTTCAGGTACATGGTCTATGAAAGACTGTATTAACTGGAGAGCATGGTATATGTACATTGCCGTTTTCTTAACAAATGCCTCGTTTTGAAGAAGAGACTCCAGCAGATTACCTGACTTGTACTTCAGAGCAGCAGCGATATATTTGTCTCTGAGGCTGGAGTAGGCTGGACATGCGCACAAGAAATGATGTTCAGTTTCTTCAAATACATGGCAAAATGGGCAATAAGGTGATGTCCGGTACCGGTGCTACCGGTTTTATTCTCACAGATTGTTCTGAGCTGTTTTCGTGGTATCTATCATCACACCACTTAGACACCTCGACCGTGAGTGACAGTCAGACAGAAATTTATTTTCTGTTTGAACGTTCGAAATATTGGTCCAGATGAAATCTTTTTCCTTAGAAACGGTTGCGCTGGTTACCGCAAGTTGAGTACGTTCTTATGCGGTGTATGTCAGATATATTACGCCGGTAGTGTCAGCGTAGATAGGGTTAAAGCCGGGGAAAGGACCGTGGATGGTAAAGTCGCGATGGTTACAGTAATTCACAGTAATTTACCGTGAGGCCGCTACGACACTAACCGCGAAAGCGAGTTGTTGCGAGTCAGTACACGGTGTAAAATATTGTAACACGGAAAGGGGGATGACACATCCGTCTACATAAGCTGTCAGGCGCTGACACAAGGACTCGACAGCTTGCATGCTTGACTGTGAGAGATAGGCATCTCCGCTGTACTGGCTGGTGGGGGGTGTCTCCCGCGAACCTGGGATCACCAGAATATAATTATACACTGACATTCAGACTTCGTATTTCAGTCACCTGGGCCCGTATGTAATAGTCGAGGTTAGGGCCTTTAGCCCTGGGTTAGAGTCTAACCTCGAACTAAACTAGCTCTAGGGTTAAATTTTCTGGGTTTTTTGTTGTTGTTTTAAACCAAGAACTTGAGCGGGCGCATTCCTGCAAGGTGCTCGGCTAAGCCGTTATAGACGGATCTTTTCTTCCTTTCTTCGCTTCCTTCTTTATTAAATTTTGCTTTTGGGTTTCTTTTGTCCTAGTCTGGGTTAGGCCCGTAGCCGTGGGTTAAATTAACCTCGACTGTTAAATACGGGCCCAGGGAGGGAAAACGCCCTTGGTTTGTGATACGCTGTGCAGTGGCGATACGTAGGCAAAAACACACTAGCTTGCTGTCACAGTTTAGGCTTGTATATGACAACGTATAAGTCTGAGCGGCATATTTTATGCATCTACTACATTCTAAGAGAGTGGTGCACCTACACGTAGCAGGTAAAGCTGGAAAAGTGGCGATAAGTGAACACAGTTTGACGAAATCGGCGAGAGTTTCGTGTGCAAACTTCGATCACCATTTCTGCAACCATCAGATGTCTTAAGAAGCGTGGTTGGTGCGGCGTGGATGCCGGCGTTTGAGCACTAGAATCGACCAGACGAATCGATCGAAGTTTGCATACTAAAATCTCGCCGATTTCATCAAACTATGCCCACTAAATGCCACTTTCCGAACACTGAGTGTCGCTCATAAGTGCGCCTGAACGCTCAAAATACTCTATCCTGATGATGAATACAGCTCTTAATGCGATACAACGCTGTCTACACTTTCCGCGAGTGGTGGTCCAACATTCAAATCATTCTACGAGTGTTGTTACAATACCCGAGCGCTCGAACAAATGTATATGACAACTCCGTTCTTGGATGTGATAGTGCCGTTCTTTCAGCTAATGTAGGTGTCAGTAATGATGTCCATTAGAGGGTGGGCAAGGACATCAGTCGTGGGAAAGGAGAGACCGACAGATCATGTTCTGCTGTCTGCCAGCTCTCACCGGCCTACACTGAGCTACCACCGAGACAACAATGATGTGGTTTTGGCGTGCGTCATTCTTGACAGGGTGCGAGAAAAACTGAGCCATTTTGTTAAAAAAAATAATAATTGCAGGTAAGAGGATATGGTAAATAGCTTTGCAACACACAGACAGAGACAGTCAGTCAGTCAGTCAGTCAATCAGTCAGTCAGACAGACAGACAGACAGACAGACACACACACACACACACACACACACACACACACACACACACACACACACACACACACACACACACACACGCACGCACGCACGCACGCACGCACGCACGCGCACGCACGCACGCACGCACGCACGCACACACACACACACACACACACACACACACACACACACACACACACACAGAAGAGTGCACATCGCTGATCTGCAATGCTTGTGGTAATTCTCTCCCTTGCAACGGTGTCTGAATAATAATAATAGTACTGTAATAATAATAATAATAATGACAGTACTTATACAGCCCTATAACCTATTAGTTAATATTAGTTCTAAGCGCTTTTTAAAAAAGTGAATAGGAAGAAATATATACACAAACATTTACAAAGCCAGAAGGTCAGGTCACAACAACAACAACAACAACAACGACAACAACACACACACACACACACACACACACACACACACACACACACACACACACACACACACACACACACACACACACACACACACGAACTAAGATCCTGTCAGTGATTACCATGTCACTTTAGGCCAGTAGCACATAGTCACACCTCTGTGTACGTATCTAAATTATACCGCGTTGTTCTTTCTTTTTGATAAGGAATTAAGCAGGTTTCTTTTTCTCAAGTTAGGGTTAGGGTTAGGGGTTAGGGTTTCTATATAGTCACCCACTAACAATTGACATATCAATATTCTGACAGCTGTAGTGGTTCGTGGCGAGAACCTAAACAAAGATTTACTGACATCGGAAGTAATGAATCAAAAACTGATTTACCCACGAGTCACGCGAAATACGAGACTTTGTATGGCTGATAGTTTAATTCATCTTGTGTGTGTGTGTGTGTGTGTGTGTGTGTGTGTGTGTGTGTGTGTGTGTGTGTGTGTGTGTGTGTGTGTGTGTGTGTGTGTGTGTGTGTGCAGTGTGTGTGTGTGTGTGTGTGTGTGGAAGGGGGGGGGGCTGGGGGTGATATATATTTCCTTTATTAATTTTTAAAGCTTTGACTACTGTGTCCTCAATGGCATATTTTCATGCCATTTTATTTCATTTTATTTTTCTTAACTTTATGAGCACTGAGAGCTTGCCGAGTACAAGCGCTATACAAATATCATCATCATCATCATCACCATCATCATCATCATCATCATCATCATCATCATCATCATCATCATCATCATCATTACGGGAACCAGAGTGAAAGTTTCCTCATCTTCTCTCCGGAAAGTGAAACCAGAAAGAGGCTACCGCGACCTCTCTTAAAATTTTGCCATTACTGAAACAGTTCATGTACCGCTAACTACTAGTGCGAAAGTATGATGGCTAACCCAGTGACCCAGATTCGTTTTTTTTTGCCCACCGCGTCTGTTTGCTCAGTCATCTTCAACTGCCGGCAGGATCTGACGCGTATAGTCCTTTTATGCAAACAGAAACGATCTCAACTGACACGAAAGCCCTCCAGCTGGTTGATCCAAAATAATAACGGCAACGGTGTGTACATATTATTGATTCCCAGCCTGGTTCCCGATTCGGTCTTGAACACAGGAAACAATTTTGAGGAAAAGAGGAGGACACGCATGTGTGGAAGTGACGCTTGGCGAATTCGCGATAAACAGCCGTTTTAAGCGCGCGGTGCGATGGGAAGAAACTCAGTTTTACTGTGCTGCTCGTTTCCACCCGCAAAGCTGTCGAGGCATGTGATATCTTGGTATGGTGGCAGAGCACATGTTTTGAAGCTGCGCATGCATTATTCCCCCCCCCCCCCCCAAAAAAAAATAAAAAAATAAAATAAATAAATAAAATAAATAAATAAAATAAAATAAATAAATAATGATGGGGACAAGCCCATCCAGGAAATTAGAAATCGACCAGGGCAGACGACAGTGGCGTGAGCAAATGTTTCGTACAACTTGACTTATGCATTATTTTAACAAACAATCATGAGAAAAAAGTGACAAACTGTACTGATGGAAAACGACGCGCCTATTTTAGTATTCAAGCACACAATCCGCGGGAAATCATAGTTTCAGAGTCTAAGAATTTGGAATTTGTCGCTGCATACCCGATTAATGTATACTTGGGGGGGGGGGGGGGGCGGCACACACACACACACACACACACACACACACACACACACACACACACACACACACACACACACACACACACACACACACACACACACAAGGAAACTACTAACTATCAAAACCGGCCAACCGAGAGACATTCTATTTTAGGAAGATGAAAGAAACGGCGTTTGTTGTTCAGAATGGAAATGGAACCACGTGTATGATCCAGAAACTGTACATCATATACGCATTTCAACCCGTTGTCATACTGTGGATACCGAACAACTGGACACCAAACTGTTGTACGTTCAACTTCAGAATAGGTTAACTAGTCTGTCGGTTTGGGGCTTTATTGTTGTTGTTTTTGTTGCTGTTTTCAAGTTTTCTCACTCAGCTTTAGAAGTAAAACTTAGATGCAGGTTACGTGACGGTATTAGCTTCCGGGGCATGTATAGTAACAACTCGGCTAAATATAGTAGACAATCTTTGCCCCTTTTAAAATTTGTGTGCAGAGTAAAAAATGGCAATCTGGTGCTTTTTGTTGGCTTTTTGTTGGCTTTGTAAACAAGTTTCATGCCAGGTAATAGTAAAAATGAGGCTGGCTTGTGGACTATTTGTATTCATGCGCGGCTGGCACAGGAGCCAGCAGACGACCGTGGAATGAGTGGGTATGTGGTCGCTGCCAACATTGCCAAAAAAAAAACAAAAAACGGAATATTGGAATTTGTTTAAATTTCCTCTACACATGAGTCTATGGCTGCCTGATTTTTGTGAATTTTTGGGTGAATTTTAAAGCATTTCTAGGGTGTCATCTGCAGCGTTATGTGTAAGAGGAATATATAGCGTTTTCCTCCAGAGTTGCATCTGTGTCACGTAGCCTGCACAGGGTTGAATTCAGTAGCTGTGGCAAATCCTTTGGCCGGCACAGCTTGTCAGTGTGACCGTTGTATGGGTTTCTCAATTACAGACTTTTTTTTTTTTAACACACTCCGAGCTAGGCCTACTGATGGAGTGGGTTTGCCGCTCGAATCATGCACCGTTCGCGTTGCCACCGCTCTTAGAAAATCGATAAGAGTCTCTGCGGCGTGTTAAGTGTACCAGCCTCCTCCTCCCCCACCCCGCCCCCCGCCTCTCTCCGCGCATCCCCCAACCCTGGACACCACCCTGGCTTGCCTCCCCCGTCGCGTAGGCAGCCCAACCTCTTCTCCCTGCATTGGCGGCAATTACACTGTCACTGACATTATCTCTGTTCTCTTTACTTTTCTTCACTCGACAAAGCTCCGACGCAGAGGGCCACGACGGCCCTATACCGACTCAAGCCGTCTCACAGCTATTCACACTAATGTTTACACATTTCCTTATGTCGGCTGAAAAAAAAAAAAAGATAATTGAAAATAACCCAAACCGTGTCATATTAATTGCCGGCCGGCATGTAGTGAGATTAGTGCTGTACTGTGGCAAACAAGGGCAAAACTGACGGGGGTTAAACAAAATGGGCGGACGTTTTTCTGGAGCTACTCAAAGTTAGATGCGGTTTCGACGCTGTTTGCCGCTTATCAGCCGCCAGACAACGACCGTTCAATTTACTAAAACGTTACTAAAATGCAATGACATATGCATGTTCACGTTTAAAACTAACGTCTTTTAGGCTCGGGACACACGGGAGACGTTTTCGTTCGAACAAAAATAGAGAGCAGCTCAAAACACGCTCCGGGGGGGGGGGGGGGGAATGTGCAACGGCAATATGTTGTAGCCGCGAGTCACACGAGAAACACGAAAAACAAACAAACAAACAAAAACAAAAAACAAAAAAAACACCATGTTCGCTGTTTGTTCGGACTTAGAACACTCCCGTGTGACACCGGCCTAAACTAGCTGAAAGCAACCGTCGTGGAGACTTCTGAATCGGAGCAGCACCGGAACAACGCCCGCACATTTTGTTTTACACTCGTGGACACATGAATGGGCCGTGGATGGGAGAGGGATGCTGAGCAGCAAACAATGTGCCTTAAACAAACGCTCGCTTCACTTGACACTGTACACCACAGCCGTGTTGTGGAGGGAAGGGCAGGAGGCATCCGACTCGCTCCACACTGCCACTGCTGCTGGTATCGCCGCTGAGAGCGTGTGAGTGAGTACAGAAGTGAGCGCCGTGGAACCGGCTTGTCATCAAGTCAGTGCGCTTCTACACAGAGCCGGCGTTTTCTGACCTGATGGCATGACAGTGTGGCTGGGCGGTAAGTCTGAAATTTCACTATCATAGGATGTGAGACAGTTTCCGCTTAAAATATAGGCCTTATTTCAGTCAGTGAAACCGAAGTGATAGTGGGAAGCTCAGTATGAGTTGCATCCGGTTCTACTCAGTGTGAGACAAGAGGGGAAAAAATTATAGCAACGAGGAAGGTGATGGAGGCAGGATGACCGTGTCAGCTCGTATCTGTGCCGCTGGGTTGTAACACAGATTGCCGTATGCGGCCAGTTTAGCTAGACGAGGATTGTCACGTTGCGGTGACTGACAAAAGCAAGGTCAGTCCCTTTCCCACAGTGCGACTAGGACTAAGAGGCCCCTCAGGCTTGCCGGAGTAAATAGCAGTGAAACACCGTTACGTCTCAGTTTGGTGTGATGGTCGGGAACTCAAGACTCAGATTCTTTATTGAGTGTTTAGGCCGATGACCCATGAACAATTGGCGGGTCGGGAACGCGGATGAATGAAAATTGAATAGTACTACAGCGGCCCCAAAACCGTCATGAAAACTGACTGCCGGCGGCGGTGTTGCGGTCTTCGAGTCGTCACAGTTTCAGTCGTTGCCGTGTGAGTCATTGTCATTGTACCCTTGCATGGCAGATGCTCAGTTTGTCCGGCTACTGGGTCTTCAGTCTACTGGTAACATCGCTTTGACAGCCCGGACGAGCACTACTGACTAGTATTAGCCACTCAACGCGTCAGTACAGACTGTATAACTGGGGAAAACGGCAGCCGTCTGAGCACATCTTGCCCGTTGGACGGAGACTTTAGTATTGATCTACACGTCTTGCCTCTGCTGCTGGCAGGACTGAGATGCAAAGAAAAACTGTCGGTGCATGCACAGCAGTTTCGGACAGTGTACCGAAGATTTAGGGGAACCTGTGGGCTGGGTACACTGAGAGAGGCAGGCATCAGAGGCTGTCTGGTTGAATAAGGCTGTAACTGTAAGAATGACACACTTGCTTCTAAACGACAAACGCCGGATGCAGGAAGCGGCAGCTGTGTTTTTGTGAGTTTGTCTGTTGTGTCGGAGCAGCAGCTGCTTGTGTCAGAGGAGCGGTTCTCGTGAATCAAAAGTCATCACGTGAACTCATTCACCCACGACTGAGTCACACGAAATAGGGCATTTTTGTGGCTGATGGTTTAATTCAGTCTTCTAAGCGTGTGTGTGTGTGTGTGTGTGTGTGTGTTTGTGTGTGTGTGTGTGTGTGTGTGTGTGTGTGTGTAGTGAATTTAATAAGAGATCATGAATTTTTGTGGCTGTTGATGTTAATCGTGTGTGTGTGTGTGTGTGTGTGTGTGTGTGTGTGTGTGTGTGTGTGTGTGTGTGTGACGAAATAAGAGACTTTTTATGGCTGCCTGTGTTAATCGTCTGTGTGTGTGTGTGTGTGTGTGTGTGTGTGTGTGTGTGTGTGTGTGTGTGTGAGAGAGAGAGAGAGAGAGAGAGAGACGAAATAAGAGACTTTTTATGGCTGCCTGTGTTAATCGTCTGTGTGTGTGTGTGTGTGTGTGTGTGTGTGTGTGTGTTTCCAGACAATGCCGTGTACCGCCCAGTGCCTAACAGTGCAGCAGACTCGGCCAGATGATGAAGCTGCGACGCCGGGGCGGGAGAGGAGGGGGAATTCGCTGGAAGGTGAAATACCTGATCCTCCTAGCGACTTGCGCCGCATTCGCCGTGTTTCTGTGTACCATTCTTATCCTTCCCTTGCGGAACGTGGTGTACCAAGGGATGCTACCGATGACATGGCGAGAACATGACAGTTTTCTCCTCCTCAAGGTGCAGCTGGACAGTCAGAACTTCCCTATTGACAACCCTTTCTGTCACAAGGCTCCAGATATCGCGCCGTCGGGTCTTCAAGTCGATGTGTCTGACGTGACCAAGTTCAGAGAGCCAGTGAGTCCCTATGCTGAGTTCTACGCACAACGGGAGCTGCTGGCAGCCAGGGCACAACACGACCCTGAAGCAGCTCGTCGTCTGACTACTTTGGATCGTTTCCGCCCTCTACTAACGGGTGAGGAGAGAGCTCAGCTGCTGTTCACTGTGGACGTCTTTGTGCGCGCGTGTCAGGAGAACGGTTTGACTTTCTTCCTGATCGGGGGCACGCTTCTCGGGGCGTACCGCCATCACGGGATGATCCCCTGGGACGACGACCTTGACATCGCCGTCAACGCCTCCCAGTGGCGCGATCTTAGACGCGTCTTGGGCAACATCCCCGGGTTCACCTTGTACGCTAGGGGTGACCGTCAGTGGAAATTCTTTCTCACTGGGCTCTCTCGTTTCGCCGGGGACCAGCCGTACAAGTGGCCCTTCATCGACCTGTTCTTCTTCAACGAGGACGACACTCACGTCTGGGGGCTCACCTACAACGTCAAGAAGATGCTGCTGGACCGTCAGTATCTCCTCCCACTCAGCACAGCCCGCTGGGAACGATGGCAGCTGCCGGTTCCAGCCTGCACAGAGCGGTGGCTGCTGAGCGATTTCGACATCGGCATTTGCGCGACCACGTCCTACTTGCACAGCACGGAGAGCGACGCCGGGGAAGTGTACCTGACGCCCTGCTCGGATCTTCACGAGTTCTTTCCGTTCGTATTCCGACGTCGAGACAGGAACACGGGGAGCATAACAGAGAGCAGAAAGGTCGGGGAGAGAGTGATCGAAAAGGTTTCTGTGCTGCCGCAACCTGACAGATGCGCGTGCTGGATGCATTTGAGCGTGTAATGTAGTAGACGGCATGTTTATTTTGTGTGCACAACGAAAATTGTGATTTTTGTGATGGAGCAACATTGTGTGAGTTTGAAATGTTAAGACTGTGTTTCAAACACAAAGAGGGTAAAAGTTTATGTACAGGTGACAGAAACTGGCTACACTAGCTTGAAACACCTCCGTCGGACATTCTAGGCTGACAAATCGTTAGCGCGCACCACGCACGAGTATCTCGGAAATTTTTTTTTTTTTTAACTTTTTCCAACCGATTTTGGCCGCGTATACAAAAATGGCTCCTTTAAGCCGGCTCTTAACTGGGCACTGCGGAGCGCCACAGTGCTGTCCACAGTTGTGACACAGTTGTGATGTTGGGTGTTTCCGCCGCTGTGGCGTCATCACAGCAAGCTGGATTTCAAATAGCCACAACTGTGACTGTGGTTTCCACAACAGATTCTGATTGGCTGTACTACCAGTCTACGTCACTCGGCGCACAAACATGGCGGACAGTGCATCTTCAGTCGGTTTGTCACCGAGCACAGCTGTGTTCAGTTTTGTAGTTAGTAGACACACCGAGCGCAACGACTGTGATGTGCACATGTGTGTTTCGCGCGCTGTGCCCAGTTAAGAGCAGGCTGCACAAACATGAGTATACTCAAAGTGCAACATTCCCGCTAAGCCAAATTTAAATCCTTCCATTTAAATCAATTATGATTTTTTTTTTTTTTATTAAAGTGAGGCCACTGGTGCACGACCCCAAAAGTAGTTGGGGAATTGAGTGAAAGACGCAGGCTTGTTGATAGTTAAGCTGGGCCCTTGATATCAGTTCTAGTACATTACGAAGAGTCTAGGCTGACAGGGGAGCCTGGGTGGCCGAATGGTAGAGCGTTGGACTTCTAATGCTCGGGTCGTGAGTTCGTATCCCGGCTGGGGCCAAATATTTGTGCTGGCTTCTTCATCGTTGCCCCGTCTTTGATGTCACCCGTATGTGGTGGAAAAGGGCGTTAACCCCCCCCCCCCCAACACCCACCCACCCTCTAGGCTGACAACTCGTTCACCGGGGAACGATTATCTAATCAGTTTTTTAATTTTTGTTTTTATTAAATTGAAAGTTTATCCGGGTCCTTGGTCCTAGTTGTAGCACATTACCAAGACATCAAGAAAGATACCTCGAACTTTTTTTCTAATCATATTAAGGTAGTGAGGCGGAGCCTGAAAGCTCTATGCTCGAATTTTTTTTTTTAAGTTAGTTGATTAGATGTGTATACATGTAAACCAGCTTTACGTCAGTTATAGCTTTACCAGCAGTATACGAGAGTGGATGGGGAGGAAGGACTGTGCAACGGATGCTCGTTGAGTGAATAGGGAAGATGTGACATTGACATGACAAAGGTATTATCTCACAGAGAGAGAGAGAGAGGGGGCCGGGGGGGTGCGCCGTGGGGGGGGGGGAAGATGGGACGGTGAAGGGGTTGGATTGGGGGGGGGGGGTGTCGTTTGGCACCATTTGTAGGCAATTGATTTTCATACCTGATCATGACGCTTGCAAAACATACCTGACCACCTTGGGAGGAATCTCAACCCCTTAGTGCTGTACATTCCATATTCCTTGTTTTGTCTTGTTTAAATTGACCATTCCTGTCTGCTAGTCTCTCCAGAGAACACGAGAAATATCGAGTCTATCCCGTGGACAGTATCCCGTTCTCCTTCCCCCCCCCCCCCACTATCTCCTCTCCATAACCGCCACCACTTACCCCCCCCCCTTCCCCCCACTCCCGGGAATAAAATCCTGAAACATGAATTGGTAGCTTTTTGGTTTTTTGCTTCTTTTTTTTTTTTTTTTTTTGCTTTTTTTTTTCAAAACAAAACTAAGGGAAGGTCTCGGACGTCCAACAACTTTGGGAAGACGTGACTGTGCCAGATACATGTTTGCCTGTTTGTACTGTACTTAGTGATCAGTCTGTGTAGAGAGAGTATTTGAATGGAAGGCTGCAGAACCCGAACTGTCTTTCCTGTGAGTGACTGCATGGAACGGACAATGGACAGTGTCATTTTTTTTTTTTTACCGGCTTCCCATGACCAGACCTCCATTTTGTACTTTGTCTTCCCGAGCTATTCCCTGTATTTGCTGCCATCTGGATGAAAGGCCTAAGTGTTTTGGGGTTTGATAGGCGGTTACGTCCTTTCTAGATGGCTGTAGACGCCAGTCTCGATGGAGTCATTAGAATAGGACTAGAATCACACAGCTCGCTTCGACTGTGACGTCACCGCCATCTAGTCTCAGCCACAGTTGGGAAAACTGACGGAAAAGCGTCATTTATCACCTGGTGTCCTTTTCCGTGACTTTGCCAGTATAGATTATATCAAAGCTGCTATGAAATCTGTAAACAACGCGCAAAAGATGTACAACTAAACCGACGATAATCAAACTAGGCTCACGTTTCCCGGGAACTACTTTGCGGATGTGATCGATTGTTGGCGTAGTGTTTCGGTTTCAGTTCGGTTGCTTCGCGTGTTTTGCGCGGCGGAGAGAGGTTTGGGCTGCTTACGAGTCACCCTCGCAGTGCACTGATAGGAGACGGATCGACCTACTTGCGCGTAGTGATTATCAACTGTGGCAGAGATGAGATGGGAGGCGAAATCGGCGCGTGCAGTTGTGGTGAGAATAGACTACAGTAGATAGGTTTCTAGAGCAACGATGGTTACCAGATGGTATTAGAAATCAAAACTTCCAGCAATACCTTTCGCCTTAGGTCTGCTATACGAATAGTCTAGCTTAGATGGATTTCAGGAGCAACGAAGTGACCGAATGGCATGAAAATCAAAGTACTTCGTCTTTGTCGATATCTGTTGACGTGCTGTACGAGCTGCATCAATTTTCAGTGGCTGTTTTGAAGCCAGGAATGATCGTTATACTGTTTTTTTGTTTGTTTTTTTTTTTGCTGCCACAACTCTTTGCCGGCCCCAGTGGTGTTCCTCCCTGGTAATGGGTGGAATCCACGGAGGGCTTTTTAGTTGTGACAATTTTTTTTTTATTATGCATGATGATGGAGATGAGGATGGTGGTAAGATGATGCTATGGAGGTCCATGTGGTTTGGGACTGCGGGACAGGGCCGCATTCCACGCTTCCTGTCATAAATATCCCGGCATTAACCAGGCCCGGGAACTACGGCACCTGCGGTGCCGGCCGTGTAATCATCCACATCATAAGACGTGTCATACCAAGGGAAGCACCCCCAAAGTCGCACCCGTGAAGTGGGTGAAGCTCGGCTGTGTGGCAACAGCCTCCCCATTGGGCCCATAGCACACCCGCTCTGGGTAGGAGCCGACCTAGGTAGGAAAAAATCCCGCTTGCCTCGGCTGGGACTCGAACCCGGGTCTCCCGGTCCATGGTCCGAAGTGCTAACCACTACACTACGGGGGCCGGTGATCGTTATACTGTTGTTTCTTTTTTCTCATGGGTGGTTTTCGTCAGTAAACTTAGACTAGCTTAGATGGATTTCTAGACCAACGAAGTTTCCAGATGGGATAAAAAAAAAAAAAAATCAAAACTCCCAGTAAAATCTTTTGGTGTTTTACACAAGCTGAAGCAGTATTAATTTTCAATGGAAATAATTGTTACTGTTGCTTCTTTTTTTGCTCATGGGTGTTTTAGTCAGCATTAGAATAAATTTGCCTGATAGACTAGCTTAGATGGACATATAGAACAACGATGTTACAAACAACTGGTTAAAAAAATCAAAACTTCCAGTAATATCTTTTGATGTATTCTGCAAGTTGAAGTAGTATTAATTTTCAATGGCTGTTTTGTAGCCAGAAATAATTATTACAGTTGTTTCTGTTTTCTCATGGGTGTTTTACGTCAGTAATGTTACCGAATAGACTAGCTTAAATGGATTTCTGGAGGAACGAAGTTACCAAATGGTATAAAATGATGTTGAAGTAGTACTAATTTTCAATCGAAATGATTGTTACTGTTGCTTCTTTTTTTGCTCATGGGTGTTTTAGTCAGCATTATAATAAATTTGCGTAATAGGCTAGCTTAGATGGACTTCTAGAACAACGATGTTACCAACAACTGGTAAAAAAAAATCAAAACTTCCAGTAATATCTTTTGATGTATTCTGCAAGTTGAAGTAGTATTAATTTTCAGTGTCTGTTTTGTAGCCAGAAATAATTATTACAATTGTTTCTGTTTTCTCAAGGGTGTTTTTCGTCAGTAAAGTTACGGAATAGACTAGCCTAGATGGATTTCTAGACCAACGAAGTTACCAAATGGTGTAAAATGGCGTATTATACACTTTGAAGTAGTATTAATTTTCAATGGAAATATTTCTTACTGTTGCTTCTTTTTTTCTCATGGGTGTTTTAGTCAGCATTATAATAAATTTTCCTGATAGACTAGCTTAGATGGACTTCTAGAACAACGATGTTACCAACCGGTAAAAAAAAAAACTTCCAGTAATATCTTTTGATGTATCGTACAAGTTGAAGTAGTATTAATTTTCAACGGCTATTTTGTAGCCAGAAATAATTATTACAATTGTGTCTGTTTTCTCAAGGGTGTTTTTCGTCAGTAAAGTTACCGAATAGACTAGCCTAGAAAGATTTCTGGAGGAACGAAGTTACCAAATGGTATGAAATGATACACATTGAAGTAGTATTAATTTTCAATGGAAATATTTGTTACCCTTGCTTCCTTTTTGTCTCATGGGGTTCTTTGTTTGTTAGCATCATAATAAATTTGCCTGATAGACTAGCTTAGATGGACTCCTAGAACAACGATGTTGCCAACTGGTCAAAAAAAAATCAAAACTTCCAGTAATATCTTTTGATGTAGTTGAAGTAGTATTAATTTTCAATGGCTGTTTTGTAGCCAGAAATAATTATTACAATTGTGTCTGTTTTCTCATGGGTGTTTTTCGTCAGTAAAGTTACGGAATAGACTAGCCTAGATGGATTTCTGGAGGTTACCCTTGCTTCCTTTTCTCTCATGGGTGTTTTTGTCAGCAGCATATTAAATTTGCTGAATAGGCTAGCTTGGATGGACTTCTAGAACAACGGTGTTACCAAGTGGTTAAAAAATCAAAACTTCCAGTAATACTTGCTGAATTATTATACACTGAAGTAGAATTACTTTTCACTGGCTGTTCTGTGGTCAGAAATGATTTTTACGGTATGAAGTATGCGTCATTTTTTTTTTCTCTTTCTCCTGGGTGTTTTCCGTCAGCATAACATTAAATTTACCAAGACTGTGGGCACAAATGCATCTTTAATCGCAGTCAGTATTCCAGAGTGGTTGATGATTGTGCCATAACTTAATACATAGCAACGAATGCTTTTGGTGTTTTGTGATATGTGTGTCGTTGCACACAGGATAGTGTTTTTGTGTTTTGTTTAGTTCTTGTTTTTAAAGAAGAACAAGATACAAGAATCGCTTTGTTGTTGTTGTTGTTGTTAGTGGTGGTGGTGGTGTTTTCGCTGCTGCTGCTGCTGTTGTTAGTTTTGCTGTTGTTGTGAAGTAGGAGTCCGTTTCAGCGGGTTTATTCCTATCATACAAACAAACGACAACGACAACAACACAACACGAAACAAACAACCAACAACCCCACCCCACACCACCCCTCTGTCAACAACCCCACCAACATCAAAACCCTCCCCCCCCCCCCCCCCACACACACACTAATTTTATTGGTGAAAGCACAAAAGCTTTAAGACTGATCAAAAGAAGACAATGTTACACCATTTCAGCATTGTACATAATTATACGCCTACCGTTGTTTTTGAAGTTTCGTGACTTTATATCAGTTTTTTCTTTCTTTCTCAAAACCGTTGTAGACGCAAAGCGTGTGAACTAGCCGCTAGCTTGATCTCCCGTTTTCGTGAGAGTCTGGTGAGAAACTGTAAGTGAGACGGTATTTGGGTATTTTTGTTGTTGGAGCAGCTTTAACAGCGATACGTATTTCTCGCTGCCAATGTTTTTCACGATACCGCTTGCTTTGTTTTGATGATGATGATGATGATGATGATGATGATGATTTTTGACGACGACGACGATGATGATGATGATGATGATGATTTTTTTTTCTTTTATAAATATTGATGCTTTCCTTTTCACTTCGTCAGACTTACAGAACATTTGAAAATTGAGTGTTTGAGAACCTCTGTTAAGAAAACGTCGCCGATTTCTCGTCGTAGTCCCCCCCCCCCCTCCCAGCCCCTCCAGCACACACACACTGCGCCACTATGTTTTTTTTTATATATAGTTTTACCTTAATGGTTGATAGAGCGTTGGATTTTCAATGCTTGGGGCGTGACTGAACCGCGACTGTGGGAGCAAGACATTTGTGCTGGCCTTTTCCTCCTTGGCCCCCCTGTGTCACAGCTAATGCGGATTTCATGTGGGCTCATGCTGACTGAGGCGTGCTCCTTTTTTTTTCCTTTTTTTTTTTTTTTCCTTTTTGGCAGAATGCCTGGGGATGGAGAATTCTCCAGGAACGATATCGATTGAGACCTAGTGGTCTGGCGCGAAGCCTGGAAGTGTCTGCTCACACCAGAATGTATCTCCCCTAGCATCGATCTCCTGCCAGCACTGTACAGACAATTAGCGTGTAAGTGTCATGTTCTGCAGAAAAAAAAGGTGAACGGGTCAAGTTCGCTGACTCCAGCCTGTTTTGTACCCCCCCCCCCAACCCCAGTCACTCACACGAAAATACTCATGATGTAAAATAATAATGATGTATTTGACATACCTCAGTACTTGAGGTCGTTCTCCGGTTAGAATTGTACAGAAACATTAGCTGTAAAAAGACATGTTCTATTGAAAAAGGGAGCCCGGGTGGTGGAATGGTAGAGCGTTGGACTTCTAAAGCTCGGGTCGTGAGCTGGGGCCAAATATTTGTGCTGGCTTTTTCATCGTTGCCCCGTCTTTGATATCACCCTATGTGGTGGAAAAGGACGTTAAACCTCCAAACACCCACCCACCCACCCTCTATTGAAAAAGCCACGTTCGTTTGAAAAAAAAATGAATGGTTCAAATTCGCTAGCTCCAACCATTTTTATTTTTATTTTTATTTTTTACCTCCGTCAGTGGCTGACAGGAGTGTCTACAGTAGATTGATCTCGCTCCGTAGTAGGGGAGGAACCGGCGTGACCGAATGGTAGAGCGTTGGACTTCTTATGCTCGGGTCGTGAGTTCGTATCCCGGCTGGGGACAAATATTTGTGTTGGCTTTTTCATCATTGCCCCGTCTTTGATCACCCGTATGTCGTGGAAAAGGACGTTAAACCCCCAAACACCCACCCACCCACCCGTAGCGGCCGAGGCACATCATTCATAGACATTCAGCGCCGTCATTCGCCCGTCATTTTCATTGAGTTCAATTAGTTATTTTATTTAGGACTTAGCGCCGCGTAAGCAAAGACTATTTCGCCGCCAGCTCTGAGTTCAAACGGAGTTCAAACTTAACACTCCACTTAACCTTTTCCCACTCTATCAAAACATACAAAACAGTACATCGCTCTCACATCACAGACATCCAGATCAGCGTTCTTCGACACAGATTCCCACATTTTTTTCTTTTTTTTTTTTACAAACACACGTTCACGCGTACCTACGACCCCAATCATTAGTGAGACGTAGTAGGATTTCGTACGGAGGACTTCGTTGAGCAGCGTAACTCATTTACATGTAAATTAGGCTCACACGGCAGAGGCCGCGAGCTGCTAACGCGCTGCGATTAGCTAATGGTACCCGTAACGTGCCTAATTTACACGCAAGTGGGTTACGCTGCTCAGCGAAGTTCTCCGTACGAAGCCCTACTAAGTCTCACTACTAACTGTCTAAGAGGTTTCATTGGGCGAGCTTGACCCATTCAGCATTGCTTGACAAGACAGGGACACTGGATTTCAGTATTCACTTGTCGCTGGTTTTTTGTTTTTTTTTCTCACGTTTTTCTTGATGTAGGTAAGCACTTTGTGATATTTTCTCGCCAAATTTTCGCATTTTGATTCACGCACATGTGTCCATTTTCCCATTAGTTTGCACTGAGATCTGTTTACACTGAATTTCGGGAGAATACCCCGTAGGCTTGAATCTGCTTACTACATTAAATACAGTTTTTACGCCAGATGTTGTTAGATGTTTTTTCGGACTGAACACTCTGTGTGTGTGTGTGTGTGTGTGTGTGTGTGTGTGTGTGTGTGTGTGTGTGTGTGTGTGTGTGTGAGAGAGAGAGAGAGAGAGAGAGAGGTTCCTTGTGATGTGTGTTATTGTTGTGCAGTAAAATGTCAGTTTTGCTGAAGACAGGGACTACAGTCCATAACACACACACACACACACACACACACACACACACACACACACACACACACACACACACACACACACACACACGCACGCACGCACGCAGGCACGCACTACGCAACACACACACACACACACACACACACACACACACGCACGAGAAAAACACAGAGACAGCCTGCTGATAGATGTGCCCGTATTATATCGTACAAGCATCCATGGACAAACGCATGAGCCATAGTAAGCATAAGCTTCTTATCCGCTTACCAGTATTCAGCGCTATCAGCGACCACGCTAAAACCTCTCTAGGTGGAGTCGCTACATGCACGCCTACATGTACACCGAACGCCTGAGCCCCTCCAACTCTGTACCATGCATCATCACACCGATATGCAGCAAGAACGCTTTTTTGTGGCAACTCTGTGTTCTGTCACGATAAATGCATGCATGCTGCTGCAAGGGGGACAACTCATGCGGGCAGTAATCTCGGAGGCAGGCTTAAAATGGACTGTGCCGGTGAATTCAGTCGAATTCACCGCTTCTGTGCACGCTGTGAAATAACACGGCGACTACAAAGTTGTTCAGAACTGACAAAAAGTTTCAAATTCCCGCACCTCCCCATCCCCCACCCCCAGCCCGTTTTACCTTACCCTCTGACAAACGTTTAGGCAAAATCATGTAATATTCATAATTATGACTCTCTCTCTCTCTCTCTCTCTCTGTTTTCTCTTTCTTAACTTTGAACTTTAGACTAGATTTTGAACTGAACTCAGTGACTAGGTCAGTTTAGAAGTGTTAACAAGGGCAGGCATGAAAACTGACTGTCAACGTTAACTTTGCCTCTACCGTTGTAAAATGTTTCACATATTCATCGATTTTCTTGGTTTAGTATGAAATCTGTCCGGCGATCTCCGTGTGTGTGTGTGTGTGTGTGTGTGTGTGTGTGTGTGTGTGTGTGTGTGTGTGTGTGTGTGTGTGTGTGTGTGTGTGTGTGTGAGAGAGAGAGAGAGAGAGAGAGAGAGAGAGAGAGAGAGAGAGAGAGAGAGACAGAGAGAGAGAGAGAGACAGAGAGAGAGAACAAGAACCTTTATTTTACAACGGTAGAAGTTACAGGCATATTCATACCAAGAGAGAGAGACAGAGACAGACAGACAGACAGACATACAGAAAGAGAGAGACAGAGAGTTAGTATGTGTGTGTTACGTGAAGGCATTAATTTGTGCTACCTGAAACAAACCAACTCCATTGATATGGGCAAATTAGAGCGTCTGAGTCTGAATCTGAGTCTCTCAGTCTCACTCAACAATAGCATATCGGCTTTGACTCCTTTTCTTCTTCTTTTTCTTGTCTCGTACGTTAACTCTTATCACGCTCGATACGCACATAGCAATTCACGGGTGGGTCATGTATCAAATCGCGGTCACATCATGTGATACAGGTATTGGCCAATATACTGAGCAAACAATGTGATCACATATGATATACGTTCATCGTTAATCTTCACCCCTTGTGCCACTGTGTAGGATAGATAACGCGTCGTCTTCTGTCCGTGTACTTATTTCGACACATCTCTGGCGCATAAAATGATACATTGCGACATTGACACAAACGGAGTTGTACTACAGACTGGCGTGTTACATACTCTACTATACAGGTGTCGCTGTCTTCAAATGTGATTTTCAAATTCAATGGTCGCGTTTCTCATTGAAGACTTAGACAGAGAAATGATTCATCCTCTGTGGTGAAACCCTAGGTTTTAAGTGACAGATTTTCAACGCGTATCCACAAAGTTTCTCTCGAAATTCCTTAGCATCACTTACAGTTTTGCCCTGCAAAAACTCAGAGTGCGGCAGATATTGTGAAATCGTGTGACTGGCTCGTGACAGTGAGTGCAATAATCATGTGCCCAGTAATGAAGTGAATAGCATAAATTACAAGATCGTGGATTTCACACTGTCATTGAATCGGTTTTCTTTGCGTGCTGAAGGTGCTCCTTTTGAGGTCATTTTCCCCAGTTTTTTAGTTCTCTGCTGTCATTATTTCCGCCATACTGCGGTCTGCTAACCCCTTTGCTGAAACTATCGTCTGGACCCGCTCTTAACAGTCGTACACAAAGAAACCTAGTTCAGCTGAATGGCTGGCTTCTTCAGCAAGCTGAACGTGTTCAAGAAGAGCGGTACCAGCAACGACACTGATCCATCTAACCAGGAACCGGAAATGGCGACTGAGGCCTCGTCACACCTGACATGCCCGATTTGCCTGGAGTACTTCCGGTCTCCAAAGCTGCTGCCTTGTGGACACACCCTGTGTTTGAAGTGTGTTGCCGACCTAGCTCGTCGCCACGCCAATACAACCACAGCCAGCAATGGCAGGTAAGTGTGGACGATTTAGCGATTTCAAGAGATCAAAATACTAAATGACTCAAATGCAGGACAACAGACCAAAGGTATTTACATGCAAGTTTGCGGATAAAACACCTTTTGTATGGGGGGATGGGGGGGGGGGGGGAAAGAATAACAACTATCTAACTTCTGTGAGATCACTGGCGGTGACTCGTCATTCATTCCGGAGAATTTGTTAGTGTTTTTATCGCAAGGCGACGGAATCCCTAGTCAGTAAAAATCTTTCAACACACACACACACACACACACACACACACACACACACACACACACACACACACACACACACACACGCGCGCGCGCGCGCGCGCACACACACACATACAACCACCACCACAACACCGGCACACAAACAAAAACAAACAAACAAACAAAGTCAACAACCAAAAACTAAACAAACAAAACCCTGTATGTGGCCATTCGTAGACTGGCATAACCCATTTACCCCAACCTCCAATCGAATTCCCCGAGAATTACTACATTTTAAAAGCCCATTACCCTTTTCAAAAAACCACCGACGCTTCTTCTGTTGTCAGGTCGGCGAACAACGTTGCTTCCTTCCCTTGTCCGTCTTGCAGGAAGCGTGTGGTTGTCCCCCCTGGAGGTGTCTCCGCCTTTCCAAACAACTTCTACATCAGTGTTGCAGACATGGAGCGTTCACGTTTGGCGAGCAGCACCCAGGTCTTCAGGATAATCTGGATTTGTTATAAAGCTAGTTCGTTTACGTTAGCAGCTTATAAGTCAGCGACAGGAAATAAGACTTTGGTCACTACAATACCTGTATCTTCATAACGATAAAAAGTCAACACCAAAGGCGGAAAACAACAACAACAACAACAACAACAACAAAAAACCCAACAACACGGAGAGAGAGAGAGATGATGATGATGATGAACCGTTTTTTTTTTTGTTTTTTTGTTTTGTTTTTTTATTCAGGATTGAGCATTTAGGCATTACTGCCTGATTTACATGCTCTGTGTGTGTGTGTGTGTGTGTGGTGTGTGTGTGTGTGGTGTGTGTGTGTGTGTGTGTGTGTGTGAGAGAGAGAGAGAGGGAGAGAGAGAGCACTAAACCTCTCATACAGAAGAAAACAAAAATAAGACAATGATGATTTCAGTGAGCAAGGGAAAAGGTTAATGTCAACCGAGCTAACATTTTTGAATTGTGAAATCAGACACAGACGTGGCATTTTAAGGCTCATGACCATTGGTTGAAAGATTTGATGTCAGCTCATAGCAAACCTATGTTGAGTAATTCACCTGCTTAACTCATTCTGAAATTGTTAACATTTAATTATCCAACTGGTGTATGTTTATTATTTCGCATTCTTGGTATAACTGTAACATTTTGAGTACATACTAATTTTAAAAGTTTTTAAACTTTTTTTCACGGGAATGTCCTTGTCGTTATGAGCAGGTAAATGTAACCCCACGCCCTCAAGCGGCACCCCCTTCCACCCCCCCCCCCCCCCCCCCCCCCCCCCCCCCCCCCCTCGGGTCTTGAATAACACTTTGACTCTTTTGTTGTCTTGTTGTTGTTGTTGTTTTTTTTTTTCAAGGAAGTTTATTCTTTCAATCGTTCTTTTTCTGCACAAGTAAACAAACAAACAACGACAACAAAAAAGCCATACAAATACACACAAAAAACCCACACACCAGCAAACAAAGGCAAACGAATACAAACAGGAAAACAAACAAACAAAAAACCCACACATACAAACAAACAAAAACAACAACAAAAAAACTACAACACGGGAATGTCCTGAGTCGTTATGGGCAGGTGAATGTAACCCCTCGCCCTCAAGCGGCACCCCCTCCCCCCTCCTCCCCACCACAGACAGACACACACACACACACACACACACACACACACACACACACACACACACACACACAGACTCACACACGCCCTCAGGGCCTTGAGTAACACTTCGTGACTCTTGGTCCCACAGTGTCGCACGCATCCAGAACATCTTCTCCGCTTCTTGTGCATGGAGTGCGACGAGTTCATATGCTCGGTCTGTAAGCTGACTCAACACACTTCTCACCGGACCAAGGATCTTATGCTGACGGAGGACGGAAAGGGTGATGGAGACGAAGACAACAGAGCTGTGACCGGAAGTGACGACAATGTCTTGACGGAAGTGGAGAACTTGAGAAGGGAGCTGACCGCTGCCTTAACTGCCGCTCAAGAGGAGCAGAAAGCGTGGAGTGCAAATCGAGCGCTTCTTGAAAAACAGGTGACATTTTCTGTCGTCGGTCATGGTGTGTGTGTGTGTGTGTGTGTGTGTGTGTGTGTGTGTGCGTGTATGTGTGTGTGTGTGTGTGTGTGTGTGTGTGTGTGTGTGTGTGTGTGTCATGTGTGTGTGTGTGTGTGTGTGTGTGTGTGTGTGTGTGTGAGCGCGCGCCTCTCTCACACACACACACACACACACACACACACACACACACACACACACACACACACACACATGCCCGCGCGCACTATTCAGGCCCATACTACACCGACCTTTTCTATATGCTAAAAGCCTTGACTGTTCCGACAAACAGGTGAAAGCCCGCGCGAAGCAAATCTCTGCCCTAACCCGCTTGGCACACGACGCCGCCCTTGCCGAACTCCAATCCCTGAACACCTCCCAGGACAACAAGCATAAGACAAACATCAAGCACTTGAACGCACTGATTGCGGACCTAGACTCCACACAGAATCCCAGAGGAGCAAAAAGCGATGAAGCGAGATCTCGGGACAGTACGAGTGCAGCACCATCCGTTGCAGATGCTACTGACGGCAACGTCTCCTCAGACGGACGCAGAGAAGCAAATCAGTCACGTGGGGAAGCACAGCCGAAGGACGATAGCCAAAACAAGGACGTCAAAGATAGTGGACCGGTGAACATACACGCGGATAATGCTGTGGATTCCCAGGCATCACAGACAAATTCGGAAACTGCTTCAGCTGCGAGAACTGGAAACAAAACCTCCTTGGACATGCCCAGCGGCAGTGACGAAGCTCCTTCAGCAGAATCAAAAAGGTCTTTTGAGGAAATCCTTCAAGACGCCAGGAACGCTATCAGCGAACAGAGCAACACGGTGTCTCACTGTACTCTTCTCTGTCAAAGCTACAGCGTCCGCCCTGACGTCATCGCCAAGTACATCGGGCTTCCCAGAATTCTCAGCGTCCCTAAGATGGCGCCTGTCGTCAGCCTGAAGCGCGCGTTCCGATCCGGAGCAGACGACAATAGCGAGGTGCACACGATCTGCGTGGTGAAGGAGACGAGCAAAGTGTGGCTGTGTCAGCGGCTTAGCGACAGGGAAAACAACGACTACCGCAAGGCAATCTTCACGCTAGCAGGCGCTAAGGTATTGTATTTTCGTTTCATCTTCATACGCGTAGTTTAACTGGCCAAAACGGCCGTGCTACATATCTCTCTCTGTAGCACTTCTGAAAATTGTCGGCTGCACAAAAACACACACAGTCTGGTTGAAGATCACTCTGAAACTGTCGCTGAATACAAGCATGCAGTCGGTTTGGCAGGAAGTGAGCACAGATTTCGCTAATCTAACGACAATTTTCTTTCGCCGAACGGAAAGTCGTCTGCTTGCCTGTTCTAGAGACACGTCTGTCTAGCGATGCCATGAAGCTCTGAAGCGAGCAATTAAAGAAAGGAGAAACCACGTTAATGACGCTACCAGTGATCAAAACACGCTGCTCAGACACTGCAACAGACACATTAGGTAAACGAAACAAGCCTTTCGGCGCCGGCAGACGCCTCCCGCTTGTAAAGAAACCCGACGTCACAAGGTTAGGGAGAAGTCAATTTATAGGGGAGACCAACATTAATTTTCCAAAATTTACCTCCCGAACCCTAAACGGTTATTGCCAACCGTTCCCTAACAGAAGGTACTAAGGTGCTGCTTTTCTCTTTAATAGACATAGTTAGCTTCATAAATGTATGTGGCTTCTTAGAATGACCCATATTTCTTCGCAGCTCAACCTGCAGGACGATACAGCGCCGGCCCGGGTGACGTGGAAGATGATCTCTGGGAGCATGTTCATAGCACAAGCGCTCTACTCTAAAGGAGATTCACCCTTTCGTCTGTCACGGCTGTTGCCTCCCAAGGCCTCAATGTCTCGTATAACCGCTCTCCAAGCCAAGAAGACCGACAAGGGTGCTGTCCAGTGCGTTGACGTCAACCTCCTCGACATACACGCCAAAGACTGCGTTGGGTTTGACGTCAGTCCTGATGGACAACTGTTTGCTGTTGTAGCTGCTTCTGACAGCGCAGGACCCGACACGCCGCTTCAACATCAACGGAAGGTCTGTCTGGTTGTCGTTCTATTTCTCTATTTCTATTAATTATTTGTTAGTTGTTTCTTTTGTTTTGTTGTTTTTCTCATGAGGTTTTTTTCTGGTTTGCTTTCATTGTTTTAAGTGCAGATTTGATGTATGCGCACAAACACGTTCATTTGGTTTGTCAAACCGGGATGTTTTTCAATGTGTGTAGCGAAAGCACACGTAGAACACTGTGTTGCACTGAAAGAGAGACACAGAGAGTGTGTGAGTACGTGTATACGAGCGTGCATGCGTGCGTGCGTGTGTGCGTTTCAAACTCAAAAACAGCACATAATGGAAACTAAACTTGATTTTGTGTATTCTGCGGGATAATGCCACAAGCGACATTCGTGAATAAGTTTTTAGGGACTGTTGTGATTTCGTACGTTCACGATACTGACCGTCATAACTATGATTACCAGGTGCTGCTGTTCACTCACGACACTCCGAAGGCTGTTGTCGCCTACAGTCCACCAGATTCTGAATCCTTCTACCCTACTGACGTCTGCTTCTACGTCATCGGTGGCGTGACCGTCCTGCTGGTGGCTGATTGGCTGGGCGACTCTGTTCATGTCCTTCACGTGACCGAAGAGAGACTGAGTTTCGTGCGCCACCTGGCGGCCGACTGTACCGAGCTGGTCAAGCCGGGAGCCCTGAGCACCGACTGGACCGGGCGTTTGTGGGTGGGGTGCCGTGGGGGCACTGTGCTCTGTGGTTCTCCGTTAGGACCCGATTAACGTCACCACCACCACCACCACCACCACCACCACCACCAACAACAACAACCGCAACAACAACGCCAAAACAAACAACACTGTTTTAAGCAGAGCTTGACTTATGGCTCCTCGTGATTTCCGAGATGAACTACGAGATGGTTTTCTTTTTTAAAGTTTTGCCGTTGATGTTGTAATTCGAGTTTGTGGTTTTGTGAAGTCATAAACCAGTCGCTTATAACTTAATTCTGTTAATTTCTTATTAGCCTGTTTCTTTACTTCTCACATTCAACCGACTTGCCGTTTGCACTGGCGAATATAAATAGATACAAGAGGCTTGGCTGCTCCGACTGTAGTTGTCTAGGTGAAGTAACCTTTTAGTTTATTTCACTGGCGGCAGTTACCAGCCAACCAACAAACAAGAAAAGGACAGGCGACTCGTATATATCAATTTACAATCAATATGGAGCGAACTTAGAAGAATCTGAGACACCCCCCCCCCCCAACACTCACTCCCCCCCCCCACCACCCCTCACAACGTTTGACGAACGCTGTGGTTGTTTGTTGTGTTCTAATTCACCTTGACTACGAATTCGTCATTTTGCTTGCGATCCTGCCGACGCCATGCTTTGACGTCTTGAATGCTCGTCGCCAGAGGGCGGTGTGTGGTTTCCGGCAGTAACACCAGCAGTACCGTGGCCAGGAGACACAAGCCACAGAAAACGGCACCGGGCGTCCACAAAGCAAGATCGGACTGAAGTAAAAGAAAGAAAGAAATAAGAAAGAAGAAGAAAGAAAGAAAGAAAGAAAGAAATATGTGCGTGCAGAGTATCTCAGAAAGTTGTGGACGCAGCATGAGTAACTAACAAGCTCACTAACTAGGACGTGCACGCAGAGCGTTAGAAGAAAGTTGCGGACACGGCAAGATCGGTCTGAAACTGGCAAATAAACCAGTGAATTCTCTTAAAAAGAGATATACACGCAGATCATCGAAGGCAGTTGTAAAGTCACTATAAATTCAGTCACCTCGCTAGGTCCTAAATCAATATTTCGATCGATGACCGGCCACAGTGTTCGCTCACTCTTGCGATGAAATATATGTGATTGTGTCAGCGTACAGTGAGTCAAGTCATTGGTCACATACATGTATGACAATGACTTATATTACCCGGTGCTAGGAAACCTAAACGTTACATATTATGTGAATGTGCCGTGAATAATAGTTTGTTTTAAAGCCCATGTTAGTTTAAAACAAACAAAATAAATAAAAGAAAACCATCTGGCATTCATTTACACGGCAAAATGTGTGTGTGTGTGTGTGTGTGTGTGTGTGTGTGTGTGTGTGTGTGTGTGTGTGTGTGTGTGTGTGAGAGAGAGAGAGAGCGAGAGAGAGTTTAATTAAGCAGAATACACTCTGGGACTGGTTGCTCGTGCACCGTTCGTGTTTTCTTGATGCATGATATTATAGTATGAAATTGTGAACAGGAATCAGAGGCCAATGTGACGCCTCTGCAGGAAGATCTGGAATATTCTGGAAAGCTTACCAAGAGCTTGAAAAACGGAGACAACATTCCACCGACCCTTGCGCCTGAAGAAGCTAGGCCAACTCCGATAGACCTAAATGCACACAGGAACGGAGTATGTCGGAGTATGTATGTACTGAGAACAGAGTATGTATTAAGAAATCGACAAACTCGCAATGGCAAATAATCGTTCGACATGTTCGACATAATATTTTTGACTTGCCATTACAACTGGCACAGTGACTTCACAATTGTGATTAAACGCCAACAGCGGCCCTGAATGCACACAGGAACAGAAATCGTGATTTGCGTGAACTCAGAATGTCTTGAATTTGCCGTTACAATTGAAATACTATTGTTGTTGTTGTTGTTGCTGTTGTTGTTCTTCTTATTCTTGTTATTTGAAGGTTTCGCCAGTATTGCCTCCTCTCAGATTCCTTAAATCCCCACCCCACCCGCTATGTCCGATTAGTTTTCATGTTAACTGCGATCATGTTCCCATATATTCACAGTTTTCTCAATTGCAGCGTCAAAGTCTCGATTTTATTCTTAACCCCCCCCCCCCCCCCACACACACACACACACACACCCTATGCTTTCTTTGTTTTGTTTCTTTGTGTGTTGCTGTATCTGTATATGCTGGTTGAGGTAGGGTGCTGCGAGCGTCACCTGAGGTTTGTGGGAAAGAGTTCCGGAGTGTAGATCCAGATAGCGTGAAACACAGTAGCGATACCAAACCTCCCAGCCAGAGACAGAGCTGTCTGGGCAGATGACGCCGCTGTGCCGCCATCTGCAGTGAAACAATGTAGTTAATTTGTGTTATGCCAAATCATAATCACACGAAAAATGCTTCCTGTAAACCGTCTAGAGCGTTGGACTTTCAATGCTTGGGTCGTGAGTCCGAATCCCGGCTGAGGCCAAATATTTGTTCTGGCCTTTTTCTCGTTGCCCCGTCTTTGATATCACCCTTACGTGGTGGAAAAAGACGTGAAACTCCCAAACACTCGCTCACTCACTCTTGTAAACCGTCTCTCAGTGCAGACTGGAAACAAACTGGTTGGTTGGTTGGTTGGTTGGTTGGTTGAAGGTTTGCCGTCTTTTTCTATTACTTATGAGTGATACCTCCACACATACATTTAACTAAAAAACACATAATGTGCAGCATCATACACGGCTTCTACACACACACACACACACACACACACACACGCACGCACGCACGCACGCACGCACGCACACACACACACACACACACACACACACGACCAGCAAGATGATGACATGGCAACAGTTATTGGTTGAGCATGTGAAGAGGTGGGTTTAAGATCCTTTAAGGAACCATAAATCGTGTCTGATTTTCGCATGCACGAAACGAAGAAGAATCAAAACGTGATATACTCATGCGCGGTACGAAATTAATGTATTCAAGTTTGTGTACACAAGTAAGTGCATGTATGCTATATAGTTCGGTTTTCGTACAGTCTTACCTCCGAGGACGGCAACCAAAGTGGCAGCCAACAAAGATATCCATGCAACAGAGATGAATATGATGATTGTTTTCTTGCGCCCGATCCTGTAATGACACAATATACTGAAAGTTTCACATACACACGGCGGTTGATTGGTCATAAATTTTCACACACGACGGCTGATTGTAGGTATCGGCAGCCAAAATTAATTACTAAGAAGCGACCTTGGATAATATTGCAGCCTTATAGAACTAACTGTTCTGATCATAACGCAAAAAGAATTAAGGTTCTAGCATTCTTGGTTCCAGAGATACACAGTTTTAAAGTGCGTTGTAAGTGAGGCACATAAAACGTTCTTAAGAAAACGGGTTTTCGGCGGTCTCCTACAGATCACCTAACGGACACACGCATTCAGTAATAACGGTCCGTACTCACAAGTACTTGGAGGACCAAAGACATGTGGGAAATGAAAGTGCGTGCATTAGTCTATGAAATACTCAGCCCGCAAATATTCAAAATGGCGTTTTTGTAAACTTGTAAATCTTGCCTTTTGGCGTTTTCGGAAGTATAAAATTTGAACAATCGCACAAACATGGCGGACTGTTTCATGATAACTGTGTCCCATTGTATGCATAGAATGACAATAATATTTTTCGATCGCATATGATTGAAAATATGGCTGTTATGTGGTCCTGAAGTTGATGAAATGCTCGAAATGTGCTGTGGCAGACCGAACTGACAGAAATTTCATTTATAATGCTTCCCATTTCGAAACCACTGCTCAAATGTACCTCAGATTTGGACACAGCCGAGACAAATGAAGATAAAAGTCGTTTCAGTGTTTTCAAAGATTATGGAACTTTTGGCATGTTTCCAGTGAATCGTGAAAATGCCAAAATGTAGCATTTTCACGGTTGACGATAATATCACAACGACTGGAACGCTTCAGATTTTGAAAGCACGTCTTAAATCTTGTCAGATACACACACAAAGGAGTTGACGTCTTAAAAAATTTCAACGTTCTTATAAAAATTATGTAGATTCCCGTGTCTGGGTTTTCACTTATAAAAAGTAGCCAAAATGTGACAAGTTGCCCTTTAAAACCACTGAAAAACATATTCATGATGGTTACTTCTAAACTTTTGCTGGCAGTTTTTACAAATTTGAACACGGTTACGAAAAAGAGTAAAATGAAGTAGTTCCAGGCTTAAAACGATTAATTAGCATGTTTGTTCATCAGCAGCATGCAAAAATATCCAGTACAATTCAATACAGAAAACAGACTAGCATTGTAACAAACAATTAGCGAAACGTTCCATGAAACTTTCTATCTGTCTTACAGACCTGAAAATTGGCATACTGGCACATCTTGAAGTCATTAATAAAACCTGATATACAGCAGTGTCATATCTTTCAAAGATGGCCGCCATTTCAAGATGGCCGTCAGTACCTTGACTGTATAGGGGACACCCACCCAAAATCGACAGAAATCTCCTAAAATTTGTGCTCAAGTCAGTATACATGTGCTCAACACATCTGTTTACAATTTATCATGTTCGTGCTTCAAAATGGCTGCGATTCCAAAATGGCCGCCAGGAATACCCTTCTAGTCAAGTTCCACGATTTTGACACGTGAATGAGGTAGGCTAGGAATACGAAATTTGATACGCAGACGGTTTTCATACGCCATATTTAATACTTAACTGTTATCTCATATATTGTGCCGAATATTTTCCGATATACAGCTTCGTGATAATAATCCAAAATGGCCGCCTTTTAAAGATGGCCGCCACTAGGTACCGGCGGCCAAAAATAAAACAGAAAAACGAGCACGGAAAGTGGTGTACTTTCGTAGAACTAATCCTTCTGAGCACAGCACAAAAAGAAATACGGTTCTATCATGTTTAGTTCCAGAGATATTCATTTTTTAAAAAATACGGTGTCAGTGAAAGTGCCTTCAACGTTCTTAAGAACACGGAGTTTTGTTGGTCTGGTAAAGATGACGTAAACGGACACACACATCCAGCACTCATACTTGAACTCACAACTACTCCACGTACCCAAGACAGAAAGGAAATAGCGGTGTGTTCATTGGTTTTTTGAAGTATTTAGACTGCAAAAAAAATCAAAATACTATGTAAATATGTAGCTGAATTCAAATCGGGCCCAGCGTCGTTTTGGGGAGGTATACAATTTTTACACTAACACAAGAAGTTGATCTCTTCATAAATAGTGTGTCAAATTGTACGCGAAGAGTGACAATATAATTTTTTTTTTTAATCTCGATCGAATCGAAAACGAGGCTGCTGTAGCCTATGGGCTTAAATTTTGAAGAGGAAATGGCCAAAATTTTAATATGCCGTGAAGTAGATACATGTCA
This sequence comes from Batillaria attramentaria, assembly GCA_018292915.2. NCBI lineage: Eukaryota > Metazoa > Mollusca > Gastropoda > Batillariidae > Batillaria > Batillaria attramentaria. The sequence continues at coordinate 260,803 of JACVVK020000267.1, forward strand.
GAAATGTAGAATAAAATCCTTCTCATTTCAAAGTTGTTGCTACGATGTTTGTAAATTTTGGTGACATTAGAGAAAAATGACGTAGAAATGAGAAGCATTATAGGTAACCTTATTTGTGACCCTCCACCACGAATGAGTCTTCTTGTGCTATTTGTTCATGTTACAAGACGACTCATTTCGTGGTGGAGGGTCACAAATTTTTATCCCTTAGCAACCTGGCTGCTATTTCAAGATGGCCGCTAGTAGGGTGACTATAGTTAGGACTGACCACACAATCGTTGATTGAAATCTCTCAGAATTTCAGAATTGACAGACAGTACAGCCGTGGGCGTGTTAGGTACACCCATGTATATTCAAGATAACTGTCATTCAAAATGGCTGACAGCTTGACCTTCAGAGGTCCATAAGTACCGACAGAACCGCTGCGCTATAGAAAAACATACCTGAGACGCACTCTTTACAGTAATATTAGCTAAAACGTGCCAGAAGTTGGGGGCTAATTCTCTTCTAAAAGTTCAAGGTCAAAGGTCATCATAACGATTACACATCTTAAATGACCTCGGCTAAAAGTCAAGGTCACAGTATTCGGACATAAGTAATGATTAACGCCAACCACACAAAACTCATCACAGTGTGACATTTCTCATGAAAGAGAGCACATGCGACGTTGAACGACCTTGTCTAAAGGTCAAGGTCAGATATCAATAGAGAATGTTGAATATGCTCTACTTGCTCATTTGATTCAAATGAAATGATTTTCGTGAAACGAAGTATGCTTGAGCCTCCAATGGTTATGCATCGACACACGAGATCAGTCACCCCTACCTCAGTTTTTTCATGCATGTTTATCTGTTTGTTTAACGGAATCGGTTGACCTGAGGCCTCATATCCTGGAACAAAAGTTAGCAAATCAGAGTGTGCCTCTTCCTCTCAGAATCCGGGACTGGGCAGAGCTACCATCATCAGTATCGCCGGCGGAAGTCAAATCCATATGACCATCGCTGTTTTGAACAATGAACAATGAACAAAATTAGTATCAATAAAATGCCAGAAACCCTTATAGCTCAAATGTGAACATGGCCTTGACATTTTGGAGAGGTCACGGTGCGGAATTAGTAAGAAAGGCCTTGCCATTATTCGTAATCGTGCGAAATTTTCAGTCACTTTTTTAGATCCAGAATTTATTTTCCAAACCAATGTGACCTTGACCTCTGGGCAAGCCCATTCAAATAAGTTTGTTTCTGTTGTATTTTTCTCCTGCTATGTCGCTCTCTCGGTGCACTCGCAGAGAAGACACGGGATACAACAGGCTAGAACTCCAATACTTTATTAACAGAAGATGCGCAAGAACAAACTCATGAAAGAGGAAGAACCCAGAACGCTGTGCAGTGCTGCTTATATACTAACAGGTCAGATCTAGAACATTCTACAACATACTGGCAAGTACGGAATCTTTCCTGGGATACGTAATCTACTGACGTTACTGCACTCGCATGTTCTGGGATGGTCTAGAAATTTCCATCGAAATGCAGTGACTTTTCTCGATCTCTACAACACCTCCCTACCAAAATTGTTGTTTCACAACAAACTTCAACAACAAAGTCTGTCTCTGGGTTTTGGTGTTCTTTTGGATCGTCTGGGGTTGTCTGGACCATACTCTGGAACAGGTGGCTTGGTCCTGGGCAGTCGTGGTCTGCTCTGGTTCTGTGTTGGTGGCACGTTCTCCAGAATCTCCATGGGATGGTCGATCGGGAGCTCAGAGGCATCTGCTGCATCGCCAGGTTCGCTGTCCTCTTCAGAAGCGTAACGTGGGCGCAACTGTTCCCAGTGTCGTCTCCAAACTGGGCCACGAGGAACTACCTTGACGTTGAAGCAGCGAGTACCCATAGACTTCTTGACCACTGCTGGTACCCATCTGGGCTGCTTGGCATGGTGAGGTCCATAGTACAGTGCATATACTGGATCTCCAGCCTTGTACTGCCTGGTCACCTTGGCGACACCTCCAGGGTCCGGAGTCACCTGAGTTTTAGATGCCTCCTTGGATTGCTTGCCCTGAGCTATGTGTGCTGGCGAGGGAAGCAAAGTGTCGATCCTTGTCCGAATCTGCCTGGACATCAAGAGTTCACTCGGAGAGAATCCGCAGGATGTTGGCATTCTCCGGTACTGCATCAGAAACTCTTGAAGTGCTCGCTTCGGGGGCAGAGAAGACTTCCTGAGAGCTTGCTTGAAAGTCTGCACCAGCCGTTCTGCAGCTCCATTGGTAGCAGGATGATAGGGCGCTCCTGTCAGGTGCGTGATCCCACGTTCCTTGCACCAGCTCTGGAACTCTTCAGAAACAAAGGTGGTTGCATTGTCGGAGACCAACGTGTGTGGGTATCCGAAGTGAGCGAAGTCTTCTTCCAGCAGGTCTAGAGTAGCTCTAGTGGACGTGGATGACGTTGGGTGGATGCATGGGTACTTTGAGTAAGCATCCGTGATCACCAGCCAGTTGGTGCCCATGAAGTTGATGGCGTGGTCCACGTGAACTCGGCTCCATGGCTTCTCTGGTAACATCCAGGGGTGAACTGGCGGTTTGGATGGCTTGTTTTGATGTTCGCCGCATGAGTCACATCGTCGACTCGTCATCTCTATTGCAGCGTCGATACCGGGCCAGTATACTGCAGTTCTTGCCAACTGCTTCATGCGTTCCATGCCGAAGTGTCCGATGTGCAGAAGATCAAGGATCTTGGGCTGCAGGCTTTGTGGAATCACAACTCTTGTACCATAGATGAGGCATCCGTGGCAGATACTGAGAGAATCAGACAACTTCTGGAACTTTCTGACTTCTTCGTTGATCTCAGCGTGCTTCAGCGGCCACCCTTCGCGCACGTAGCGCATCACTGTAGCTATCACTGGATCTTTGCCTGACTCTTGACGAAGGATGTTGGCGTCGAAAGGTTTGACTTGAAGACTGAGCACTCGGATGGCGCACACCATGTCCGTGTCTTCCCCACTCTCCTCCCTGTCAAAGTCGATGTCGTCTCCAGAAGGCAAGCGACTGAGGGCATCTGCATTGCCGTGATCTGCAGTTTTCCGGTACTCGATCGTGTAGTCGAACTGGTTCAGCCATAGGGCCCACCGAGCTAGTCTGTTAGCTGCAAGAAGTGGTGTCCCTTTCTTTGGTCCGAACAGCGCCGTCAGGGGCTTGTGATCAGTCACCAGTATGAACTGTCGTCCGTACAGATACTGGTAGAATTTCCGCAAACCATAGATGATGGCTAGGGCTTCCTTGTGGATTTGGCTGTAGTTTCTTTCTGCAGCTGTAAGAGTCTTGGACACATTGGCAATTGGGCGCTCGCTTCCATCCGGATAGCGATGAAACAGTACTGCTCCAATTCCAACGTTGGATGCGTCACAAGCCAGCCCCACAGGCTTTTCTGGGTCGAAGTGTACAAGCACTTGATCAGAGGAAAGCACCTGCTTCAGCTGTTCAAAAGCTGCTTGTTCCTCTTCTCCCCACTTCCAGGGATTTGCCTTCTTTGTCAGGCGGTAGAGCGGCTCTGCCATAGTAGCCAGGTTTGGGATGAATTTCCCGTAGAATTGTACTGAGCCCAGAAAAGACTTCAAGCTTGAGACATCCGTAGGTGGCGGCATCTTCAAGACTGCCTCGACTTTGGATCCTTTGGAGATTCCTTCAGCCGATAGAGTGTGTCCAAGGTATTCCACACTGGGTTGAGCAAACAGGCATTTTTCACGACGGCATCTGAGTCCTTTGTCGTTCAGACGCGTGAGTAGTCGTTCCAGGTTGCTCAGATGATCTTTGGCATCCTTCCCGCTGGTGAGTATGTCATCTTGGAAGACGGCAACTCCAGGCAGATCACTGGTCAGATTTTCCATGATCTCCTGAAAATAACCAGGTGCTGACTTGATTCCGAAAGGTAGTCGTTGTTGCAGAAGTACCCCGCGGTGAGTGCTGAGGGCTAGTCTGCGCTGACTTTCTGGTGCCAGCTTGATCTGGTTGTAGGCATCAGCGAGGTCGATCTTTGTGTAACCGAATCCTCCTCCCAGCTTTTGCATCAGTTCCTCTGGGAGAGGCATTGGGTGACGGTGATCAGCAAGTTGATCGTTGATCCCGACTGAGTAGTCACCACAGATCCGCAGTTTTGGCTTCAGGGCGCCTGTACTGTTTGTCTTACGTATTGGAACCACTGGTGTTCCATAGTCGTTGAACTGGACTGGCTTCCAGACTCCTTTGGCGATGCCTTCTTCGTAGCCTTTCGTCAGGTCATCACGAAGAGCGAAAGGAACCGGCCTTGCCTTGTGAAAAACCGGCTTCGCGTCGGACTTGAACTTTACTTCCAGCTCAAAATCCTTCAGACATCCCAATTCTTCCTTGAAGAGATCTGGGAACTTGTCGCAGAGAGTGTGGCAATCCTTTTGAAGAGAAGCATAAGTTGTGCTGGAGGTCTTCGGATGCGATTCTTTTGCACCCTCGCTCTTGACTTGACTCTCTATGCTCTTCAGTCCAAGGGCATTGTCCACTGAAATTCCCAGAGCCTGGATCGCGTTTCGTCCAAGTAGGTTGAGATCATGGATCTTGGTGACGATGTAGGGAATGGAGCTCTGTTTACCAGTCACTGGGTCCTTAGTCTGGCCCATGAAGGTGCCCAACACGGGTAGGTCATGCTTGCTGGCAGACTCGTACCGATGCGTGACGTCATCCAGCTTCGGTTTTCCCAGTTGTTTCCAGACTGGCACAGAAACAAAATTTCCCGTGGTTGCAGTGTCCAGCTCCATCGTGAACTGTTGATCCTGGATTGTGACTGGAACGTCCAACCTAGGAGTGTCTTGGGGAACTTCGCCGAGGATGGCTTTGACGATCTCTGCTTTTGTGATACTTTTCACTGAAGATTTTGCAGGATGTCGTCCCCCTTGTTGCTGTTGATGCAGTTTTTTCCTGCAGACAGCCTCCAAATGTCCTATCTTCTGACAGTAGTTGCATTTGGAGTCTTTGTAGTAGCAGTCTGTTGCTCTATGAGACTTTCCACACCTGTAGCACTTTGCTGAATCGCTGGTCGTGGAGTTAGACTGCTGGTGGTTCTTTGGCCGACCCCCTTTGTTGTTCGCCTTGACTTTGTTGACCGGCCTGGGCTTGGAACCGTAGACAGTTTCCTTGGCCACCTTTGCCGCGTCTTCAGTCTCTATGGCGATCTTGACAGCCTTGGCAAAATCCAACTCGGTATCCTTGACCTTGAAAAGAGCCTTCAAGACAGCTTCGTTGTTGACAGAACATATGAATCTCTGCCTAAGAGCTTCATCTTGTGGATCTTGGATCGAAGGAAAGTCACAGGTAGCCGCGTCTTGACGTATACGGGCTGCCAGCTCCTGGAGTGTTTCGCCTGGCTTCCGTTCCATGTTGCTCCAGAACTTGAAACGTTCTCGCACTATGAACAGTTTTGGGTCAAACTGTTCTTTCATGAACTCGACGATTTGGTCCATCGTCAGATCGTTGATATTCATTCTTGGATTTTGTTGAGCAGCCAGATTTGCCAGTTGCTTGTAGACAGCCGGAGTCTGATTAGTGAGGAAGACTTTAGCCTTGCGGTCGTCAGGAACGGCGTTGGCGACAAGAAATGTGCAGAACCTTGACCAGTAGTCAGGCCACAGTTCTGAAGTGGAATCAAAGGCAGCGAACGGTGGAATAGCGGCAGTCGAAACAGTAGAAGTGTGAGGACGGGTACTTGCACTGGAATCCCCAGTCGGCGTCTGAACTTGAATCATCTTCATCAACGCACCCATCTGCTCTCTTTGGACTGCTAATTCTTTTTCATGCTGCTTTGCTTGAATCCTCATCTGTTCCTTCATCTGTTCCTTCTGCTGTTCTAATTGCTCTCTAAGCAATTTTATCAGCTCCGCTGTCTCTGCCATGGTCAGTCGTCAATTTTCGCTGCTGCAACAGTTGAAGGGGTGCAACTTCTGTAGTTGGAGTTTCTTGAGTACTGGAGAGTACTGTCCCTTCGTAGGTAGATCAATGTCGAATCCTGTCGGCGACGCCAAATATTTCTGTTGTATTTTTCTCCTGCTATGTCGCTCTCTCGGTGCACTCGCAGAGAAGACACGGGATACAACAGGCTAGAACTCCAATACTTTATTAACAGAAGATGCGCAAGAACAAACTCATGAAAGAGGAAGAACCCAGAACGCTGTGCAGTGCTGCTTATATACTAACAGGTCAGATCTAGAACATTCTACAACATACTGGCAAGTACGGAATCTTTCCTGGGATACGTAATCTACTGACGTTACTGCACTCGCATGTTCTGGGATGGTCTAGAAATTTCCATCGAAATGCAGTGACTTTTCTCGATCTCTACAACAGTTTCCAATATCATTTTACAAACTCGAAGTGCTTTATATTCTGGTGTTTGCTGGTGCTCAGCAGTTGTCAAAATTCAATAAAAATATCAGTTTCTGAAATTTCACCCAAAATCTTGTTTTGAAGGTCAAGGTCATTCAAAATGAAATCCTTAAAAGATCTTTACACCACCAAGTATTGTGCCATGTTTTGTGTATCTGGTGGTTCTGGTTATTGAGAAAATGCCACATTTCAAATAAAAAATCCGTTTATGGACAAATCAATACAAACCCGTGACCTTGACCTTTTAGCAAGGTCATCAGAATTAAGACACGTAAAAGACCGTAATAGCAACCATTCCTGTACCAAATTTGGTGACCTTTGTGTCAACGGTTGCTGAGATATGAGATAAATACTTCTGCCACTAGTTTCTTCTATGCCCAGTACGGCACAGTTTCGATATTCTAATGTTTTCGAGGCCGCGTAGTGGCCACATTTTGAAATCTGTCCAACTGAAAAAAATTGTTTACAATCTGTGCATACTATGACACACAGAAAAACTGAGAATAATGAAATTGTGATAGAGATACTTCAAATTTTATACCTCTGAAAATGCCCTTTCGTGTAATTTGAAGCTTCAAAATCGCGATTTTGCCATTTTCCAGTGTCGATTACTCAAATTGTAATCACCGGAGAGCCGATTTCTGAAATCTGTCAAATCTATGCATAGATTAGATTACATAAATGCACATTTGGAATGTTTCCGTCGGTTAGATAATTTATGCACATCTGCTGAAAACGCCCGTTTATCGAATATGAGCGCAATCTGTATCTCCGGAACCAAGAGAGCTGCAACAGCAGTTCTTTTTTCTTCGTGATCGGGCTGACAAAGCTAACATAACTGTGGCATTTTGAACACTTTCATTCCCATTTTCAAAGTTTTCTGGAGACTTTTTACTTTTTTAGCGCGTTTTTCGTGTAATTAATTTCGGCGTGAACGACAGGATATACACACATTAACCTAAAATCTCATTCGACTGAGAATTGGTCTAGGTACGTTAAACTCGTTGGCTATTTAGTTCTTTTTAAATATTATACCGTGAAAACTGCAGATGAAGGCGACTGTTTTCATCCTTTTTTCGACTTCTACGTTAATTTTTGAACGGAAGTCAAATAGCCAGCTAGAATATAAAACTACAGGTTTTCCTCTTTAGTTTGGTACCAAATTTAGATCTGTACGACATCTGTCGTTCACGCTGTAGCCCAGGGAAGAGACAGACCAAAACAGCTGTTTTTCGAGCGTAGCGTAAAAAGGGGGGTCAAACGCAAACCGACCCTCAAACACGTGCGTTACATTTCAGCTACGTGCTCATCTCACAGGCCGCCCACAAATATACCAATACAGTGGTTGAAAAGAGGAGACAATGTGCTTTCTTTTGATGTATAATCTATACGAGTCTTTGCAGAAGCCGCAGCACAGGCCGCGGTTAGAAATCCACCAAAATCGCGTGTTTTTCCGCGAAGTCACAGCGAAAGCGTCATGCTGCCTATACCTACTGATTGGTCATAAAGTTTCACACACGCGGCGGTTGATTGGTCATAAAGTTTCACACACGGCGGTTGGTTGGTCATAAAGTTTCACACTCAGCGGTTGATTGGTCATAAAGTTTCACACTCAGCGGTTGATTGGTCATAAAGTTTCACACACACGGCGGTTGATTGGTCATCTGCAGCTTTAAAGTCTCACTACGCTCGTCAGGCATACAACAACGCTGTGCAAAAACTTGTCATCGAACGCGCTTAATAATAATAATAATAATGAGTATTGTTTAGGCGCTTTACCCAAGTTCATGAATCGGCTCAAAGCGCCGCGAACTGAACCCAACACGCACGCTCACGTGAATCACACACATTCTCTCACACACTGGACATAAACACATGACAGTCACGTGGTGCGAAGGCTCACCTCAGCTATTTAAATTTCGGAATTTAGAAACGCATTTATTTTTCAAATTTGCTGGGCTGAACATTTCCAAAGCAGAGGGGGAGGAAGCCGGAGTATATAATTTAAATTCGGTGGATTGTTCTTGGAAACAAGTGAACAGCGCATACTACTCGTTGTATTGAAACGCTTAAAACAGTCATGAGTGTTGTGCAGACCACCCACCTGTACAGCCCCCACATCATGAGCAAGGTTCCTGGAATTTCCAAAAATCCACCCAGGAAAAAGTTGATGTAAGGACTCCCGAATAGGGATGACGACAGCAGGGTTATCCCGTAGTACGTCATACTCGTTGTCATCCTGAATGCATACAGACAATGGAGAGGGCCTTTTTCATGAGGATGAACAAAGTGTTGCATAAAAACAGGAGTGTCAGTATAGCTTCAGCATTTGTAGTTTATTGACCTACTTATGCTCTTCTACCACTACTGCTGTTGCTACTACTACCGCTACTATTACTACTACTACTACTACTACTGCTACTTTTAATACTTAATTGCATTCCCCGTACAAAACCTCACAAAAACACAAAACAAAAACCAAAATCAACAACATAACAATACATCAGAACGAGTACATTTTACAAACATATCATGTTCTGTTTGGGGACACCAGGCAGGAATACGTTATGAATGTCAGCACGGTTCAGAAACACTGGAAAATCCCCACCTTTCTTACACCACTACATTTTATTGCGTCTTTTTGTATACAGAATGCAGAATCGTTCTCTGCTTCTGTGAAACCACAAAGCCTGTTTCTGGAGGAGTCGCCGTTCGAGGTGACTTTAAGGTTTTGTTGAAGAAGAAAAATAAAATTAAAAAAAAAAAAAAAAAACACTGACAAATGCGTATGAAGTAAGCCAGCACTCACCATATGTAAAGATTAGCCAGTGTGATGAAGCGCATGTCCGAGTCCTTGAGCAGGTCAAGCAGCCCCTCCCGACGCTCTTCTCTCACACGCTTGACAAGCGCCTTATCCGCTTCCTTCTCCTTCTCGTTCATCAGGTCGTCAGTCTCTGCACACTTGTGATCGTCCTTGTCTCCATCCACAACCGAGATGAGCGCTACTGGCTTGTCCACGACTGGCTGCACGTCACTTCCGGTCATTGCGTCATTTCCGTCCGCGTGCTTCGCGTCTGCTTTGGCCAGGGAAGCGCTGAGAACGAAATCGGGGTCACGGCCGTTCAGTCTGGAGGCCTTCCGGATGATCCGCTCGATGTCTTTGAAGCGTTGGTTGGCCACCAGCCAGCGCAGGGACTCGTCTAAAAGACTGCAGACCAAAAGAAGTTGTCAGTCTTCGAACTGAGGCGGGAGTAAAATCAAACTGCACGCGCCGATTTTGCCTCTCATTTCATCTCTGTTACAGCTGATAATCGCTACGCGCAGGTCTCCCATCAATGCACTGCATCAAAGCAGCCAAAACACCTGCACAGTGACAGCGTCTGTAACGCTGGAACCCAGCCAAAAGAAGCGTACTTGATGACGCGGCAACCACATTGGGTCCTCCAGTAGTGTAACAACAATCGTAGAATTTGAGTGTTAGGCCGATCTATGCTCTTTTATGCTCTTCTATTACTACTGCTGTTGCTGCAGCTGCTACTGCTACTACCACTGTTACTATTACTACTCGTCGTCGGCATCCGTTCGTCTCGGGAGACGATGGTGTAGCGCTAGGCGATGGAGTTGCATCGCCTCGAGTGGCTGTAAAGTCCCACTCTGGAATGGCAGTCTCTGGAACACTTCATGCAGATATAGGAGGTTGGCGCTGAGACAGAAGCTGCCCTTGCCTTCCTCCTGGCTCTCCTGTCGGCCAGCTGATCGTCCCTCGCGGTTTCAGCCCTCTTGACACCTTCGCTGACAGTGACTCTCCACAGCTGACGGTCTTCGGCTGCACCTTCCCAAGTGCTGGGGTCGATGTCGGCCAGCTTCATGTCGCGTTTGCAGACATCTTTAAAGCGGAGCTGTGGTCTTACTATTACTACTACTACTATTATTACTACTACTACTAGAACAACAACTACTACTACTACATAGCTCTCCGAGGAGCCGGGATACCCGAATGGTAGAGCGTTGGGCTCTCAATGCTCGGGTCGTGAGTTCGAATCGCAGCTGGGGCCAAATATTTGTACTGGCCTTTTTCTCGTTGCCCCGTCTTTGATATCACCCCTACGTGGTGGAAAAAGACCTTAAACTCCCAAACACCCACCCCAATCCTACATTGCTTTCCCCGTACAAAACAAGGCAAAAACACAAACAAAAGCCAACACATCAAAATCAGTAGTTTCTACAAATATATCATGTTCTGTTTGGGGACACCGGGCAGGAATGCCCACATTTCTTACACCATTAAATCTTATTGCGCTCTTTTTGTATACAGAATACAGAATGCAGAATCCGTCTCTGCTTCTGTCAAACTACAAAGCTTGCTTTTGGAGGTTTCGCCGTTCATCGTGACTGCAAGGTTTTGTTGAAGAAAAAAAAATGACAAATGCGTTTGAGGTAAGCCAGTAATACGGCTCATAAGATACTCACAAGATCTCCAGGAAGCTGAACACATTGAAGGCGGCGAAGACGATCTGCATGGTACGCCAGCTGTAGTGGCGGGTGAAATACGCCATAGGCGTCATGCACATGATGGAGACGGCCCACAGGACAGACGTGAACTGGCCCACGGCGGCTCGCAGCTCTCTGGGGTACATCTCCAGCTGGTGAGTGATCACGGGAACACACATACCCTGGCGCGAGACAAAGGATTAGCTCGTAGATCCCGAGCACGACCATCCCATGTCCATTATAAGATAAGATAAGATAAGATTACTTTATTCATGGGGAAATTACATGTCCGCTCAGACACAGCGACAATACAATACAATACAATACAATACAATACAAACTGAATAGGACCTGTCAACAAGAACAAGCAACTGAAAACCAGTAGGGGCCACTTCAAGCCATTATTATGCAAGGGCGTGGGCCTTCCCGGCTAGGCCCAAGACCACTGCAGATTACATATTAGTGGCTTGAAGTGGCTTCTAGTGCTCTAAAGATTTCAAAAAGATTTTTTTGGGCATGGGCTTTTAAGAGTTAGCATTATGTCAGCGGCGCAAAATCAGTGGATGGCGTCCAGTCGTGTTCCACAGGATATTCGGCGAGAATTCGGACTGTTGTATCTCTCTGTTTTGTTCTTGTTACAATACAATACAATACAATACAATACAATACAATACAATACAATACAATACAATACAATACATGTTCATTGTCCTTAAAAAGGATATTTCTCTTACGGCCCGCTGAGTATTCAGAAAGATACTATAAAAACTACGTTGTTCAATAATACAATTTTTTTTTGTGTAAAATAACTGATGAGCCTTAGAAGATCAAACATAAAATTTAAAAAGTCAGCATCTTCACACCACTCACCACCTCTCTCTCTCTCTCTCTCTCTCTCTCGGGGAGCCGGGGTGGCCGAATGGTAGAGCGTTGGACTTGTAATGCTCGGGTCGTGAGTTCGTATCCCGGCTGGGGCCAAATATTTGTGCTGGCTTTTTCATCGTTGCCCCGTCTTTGATATCACCCGTATGTGGTTGAAAAGGACGTTAAACCCCCAAACACTCACCCCTCTCTCTTTCTCTCTGTTGTTGTTTCTTTGCATCTGTTCCTTAAAGGTGCCATGCATCGACCACAACACAAGCCGGCTAGCTGGAATGTCGTTAAGGACTACATTGGTCTTGAAAGGGGCTAATGTTACCATGCGTATGCTCACAGATCGTTCTGAGCTGTTCTGAGCTCAACATCACACAACTTTCACAGTGACAGCGTCTGTAATGCTGGCACTGAGCCAACAGAAGCATTCTCGATAAAGCGGCGGCCACACCGAGCGCTCCAGTAGAGTAACAACAGTCGTAGAATTTGAATGTCCGACCGCTCGCGCAAAAGTGTAAACAACATTGAGAGCTGTAGTAATCATCAAGACTGATGGAGTATTTCGAGCGTACAGGCGCACACACGAGCGAAACCGTGCCAAAACAAAAGTTGGTTTAGCAAAGATGGACTTAGCCCGTTTAACAGTACAACGTATGACATTGAAACTCTCACCATTATAGTCATACCAGCCAGAAACTTCAAGACCATGTAGCCGGGGTAGCTTGGCATGAACGCCATGCCGATGGCAACACAGAGCAGAAGCACGTGACATCCCACGTGCACTGTCTTCCGCCCGTACCGGTCAGCAAAGGGAGCTACGCACGACGCCCCCACGAACATACCGGCCATGACGAGAGTTTGCGAGAGCTGGGCGAGAGGAGCGCGATCACAGACCAGATCCCACTGAAGACACAAGCCAACCACGAGTAAGACATTTAGTATGAACATTTGGTTTGTTTATTTGCTTGTTTTTGTTGTTGTTGTTGTTGTTGTTGTTTTAAAACTACTTTATTAAGGGAAGCAGAGCCAAGGGAAGTAACTTTTTCGTTTAAATAAGTTTGATTTTGGCCTTGTGGCCGGCTTAGTGGATTAGATTAAACCGAATGTTACAGTCATGGAAGGGTCGGCCATAGTCGCAACATCTGCTGTATATGCGCTTGGTATTTATGTTTGTTTTACCTAGTTATAATTGCTATTTGTTTCCTACGCTTTTTTTGTAATCGGGAGTTCAATTCGATATATTAGCATGAATGTGCAGCGTCTTGTGCGTGTCCGGCTTAGGTTTATACTGCCCCGTAGACCGGTTTGCATCACTTGTCCAAATTTACATTTTTTTTTCAAGTAGTGCAGGCACACACCAGGGGCGCCGGAACCGGGGGGGGGGGGGCAGCTGCCCCCCCCCCCCCGTACCCAAGCAGGGGGGGCAAGAGTATCTTTTTGCCCCCCCCCCCCCCCTGGAAAATCAGGTGACTATGGCAAGAGGGGGGGGGGGCAAAGCCATGGTCTTGCCCCCCCTCCCTTCCCCTACCCCCTCCCCCTACCCCTCTTTCTGCTCTCTCCCTTATCCCACCCAACAGAGAACTCAGTTTAGCCGTTGCATGAAATATCAAAACGACTTGGCAGAAAGTCGTCTGATAATCACTCCCCCCCCCCCCCCCCCCCCCCGCTTTTCACTTGCAATGTCCTTCCTTTCAGTGGTTCCCTGGTTCGTAAAGGTTTTTGTCTGCGCAGCATCTGATCCCCCCCCCCCCCCCCCCGCTTTTCACTTTCTCCGGGCAACGTCCTTCCTTTCACTGACTCTGGCGTTTCCCCCCTCTGAGATTCTGCCCCCCCCCTCCCCCCAACATCTTCCGGCGCCCCTGCACACTCAGCCGCGAATTAGTCTTTGTGGCTTGCGCGGCTTGGAGCCCTTAAAACTCACTCACCTCTGAGACAAACGAAATGTAACTGGGGTTTTTGTAGGCATAGCCATCGCACGATGATGTCTCGCTCAGGATAGCACCAGTGACGTTGTCGTACAGTTCAATCCTGCAGGTCTCCATCGTAACAGTGCCATTGAAAGCGTCGCCATCTTCCCCGAGAAATTCTGGAGGTGGTCTGCACGTGTGTGGATTACTGGCGCCTGTTAAAGAAAGTGTAATACACTTGTCTGAGTGTACTATCAACATTCCAGTTTTCGTCAAGTCCATTTCGGCTTCTAAAACACAGAGCCAGAGGTACTCCATGAAAACAGATTATGCTCGCTGCAATTAGAAGTATAGCAGAACGGTCGGAGGGGTGGAGGAGGAGGGGTGTTTGAGTAAAAAATAACCTCAGTCACGTGGCTAAAAGGTCGATGTCGTACATTTAGCCAAGAGCTATCATTGGCTTGGTTCCCGAGTTAAGTTATCCTCTCCCACTACATATAGGTAATATCAAAGAATGGGCAACGAGAAAAAAAGGGCCAGCACAAATTGTTGGCCCCAGCTAGAAATCGAATTCACGACTGACCCGAGCATTGGAATTCCAGTGCTCTACCCTAGCAGAACGGAAGGAGAACAATCAGTAGACAAAAACAAACCAAGGAGGTTCTACATTTTACACAGTTTTGGCACCGTCCGCCAGTCTGAGTGGAACAGATGAGTTTTAAAATTAATGATTATCATCGGACCTTCGATACGAAAACAATTTCCCTTGGGTCCACCAAGGCGGGAGCCGGGGTGGCCGAATGATAGAGGGTTGGACTTCTAATGCTCAGGTCGTGAGTTCGTATCCTGGCAGGGGGCCAAATATTTGTGCTGGCTTTTTCATCGTTGCCCCGTCTTTGATATCACCCGTATGTGGTGGAAAAAGACGTTACACACCCAAACACCCATCCCACCCTGAGTCCACCAAGGCAATGGTCAGACCAGGACATTACTAATGAAAAATTGTCGCGATGGATCTCACAGTTACAGAAGTGCTACTCTTGATAGGCTGTCAGCTGGGGCTGTACGTACACAACAGAAAATGTACCACTGCCTTGGCAAATGCCTCATTTTTTTGTTTTTGTGTTTTTTTTTTTGTGGATCATACGCATACCGTGCATTTAGTTATGTCTCGTTTCCAATGCTAGACAGGAAGAAAGCTAGTTTTGTTTTGTTTTCCCCTGTAGGTTTAATACCAGACATAGAGAGTGCATGTGCAAACCCTGAAATACAACGGAGAGGACGTGGAAGGCGAGTGGAACATTGGTGAAAGAAAACACCAGGAGCTGAAGTAGTTGATAGCGACCGAAGCGCCCAAGCGCCCGCCATACTTCGTCCACATCCAAGCGGCGTAACTCTTTTTCATCCCAAGACACGGCCATCTGCGAAAAAAAAGAAAAAAGAAAAAAAGAAAGAAATATAAAAGTGAAGTATGTGGAGACAGCTGCACTCTACCAGTAGCTGAAAATATCGTAAATTTCATGTGTGTGTGTGTGCACACGTGTGTGTGTGTGTGTGTGTGTGTGTGTGTGTGTGTGTGTGTGTGTGTGTGTGTGTGTGTGTGTGTGTGTGGCACAACTCGCTGCTAATCCTGCAAACTATAATACCGTTCTAACCACTTCAAACAATCACGTCTAAGAGAGAGAGAGAGAGAGAGAGAGAGAGAGAGTATTTTAAGGCTTAACGCCGCGTCTGCGACAAAGACTAATTCGCGGCAGGAGCCTAGAGAGAGAGAACAAGAACAAGAACAAAAACCTTTATTTTACAACGGTAGAAGTTACAGGCATGATCATACCAATTTCAAAACTTGCCGTTGCTCTACTAGGTAGAGTAAATCTACTGTCAAAGCGAGAGAGAGAAAAAGACAGACAGGCAGACAGACAGACAGACAGACAGACAGACAGACAGACAGGCGGTATACCTCACTACTTCTCTCGTCCTAGTGTCGAGTGTGCTGGTAGTCGTGTCAGAAAGGCTGCTTCCTCGAGTTTATAGTCCTTGACAGACTGCTGCCTATGATTAAAAATGGTCCGAGAGGCTTTCAAACGCCTCTAACAGTACGTTAAAACGTTGCATTCATACATTCATTCATCTGCACGTTTAACCTGACCCGTGTGTCATCCGGTTGAAACATGCGAATACATACCGCTTTTCCAACGTAAGCCCTTGTCAGAGTTCCTTTAGTCACGGTCACCAGTGATGTTGCCAGGATTTTATTTTCTTCGGCCATGAAAGTTTCGGCTTTTTACAGAAAGTTCCGGCTCTCTCTGCCGAAGCAGTTTCACAAGTTTTTCGACTAGATTCCCTACTGTTACGTGCTCCATGAATTAAAGATGTTTCGTTAGATACATATTCTCGCAATAAAACAAGTCTTTAGAGTAAAATAACAAAATTGAACAGAAACTTTTTTCCCTGAACTTTAGAATGCTGTCTACCAAACATTCAACACAAATCCAAGAAAAAGTAGGACTGTGAGGGTGACTGTCCTTGGAAATTAGTCCAGCAAGCACAGGAATCTCGCAGAAACGGACATAATCCAGCCGATTTACTCGTGAAAACTTCGGCTCGGCCAGCCGACATGACAGACAGATTATCGGCTTTTTCAAAACAAATTCGGCTTTTAGCCGAGATCCGACCCCAAACGACATCCCTGGGTCACTACACATGTCCACACATTACAGAATGATAAGTGTACGTAATAATGTATTTAAGTTATGCACGGGCACAGGTCACAGGTTAAACGTTACAGGATGTGATAAATGAATTGTTTTGAAAACAAGAAAACGCAGGGAGGTTTTCACCGTTCAGTTGTGCAGGTAAGATAGGTGAGTAGCAAGCAAAATGCAGATTCAAGACCAAACTGAGCTAGCAGGCTGCTTTTTCATGCTGAAGAAAGCTGAGAAAAGGCGGCCACATTGTTATATCGCCACACCATCTCTATCACCCCCCAACCCCTCCCCTTCCGATTCCTGCGCCAGCGGTATTACTTTCGTTGTGCATTGCAAAGCTGGATCATAGCATTTGGAAATAAATATAATTCCAAATTCCGACGCTTAACTGAATTGCTGAGCTGACCCTTCGCGCCACGTGATGGTGAAGTGTTTATGTCCCGTGTGTGAGAGAATGCTCGTGATTGAACCCGTGTGACAACAGACATGTTTGTGTGGGTGTGTGAATAATAATAATAATAATAATTTCTTTTTTTTAAAATGGGTTCAATTCAATTCAATAATACTTTATTTATCCCCTGAGGGCAATTAAGATGGGTCATTTGTTCTAAGTATAGAAGTCATGAATCGTGTTTGGCTGCAGGCATTTCCCGGACAAACCAACCCTAGATGCACAAAAGCCTATCTTTCATTTGGCCGGTAGGAACGACAGTGCACCTTTGAGATCTTGGGCAAAGATTTGTCCGCATCCCTAATGTACCTGCACGTTTTATTTCCGTTTTACTTTGACTATCTTACATGTATGTGTTTTGCCAAATGTACTTGCATGTTGTTGTTTATGTTGTTGTTATTGTTTTACTGTGGCTATCTTACATGTAGAATTACGTGAGAGGTCGGTTAAGAGACTTCGTCACCAATGTGCCCACTCGGGGCAAAGAATTTTTCCTTCTCGTACGTGGCACCGTTCATTCCGACCGACCGTCGGGGGGGTTCTCTCCGGGTTCTCAGGCTTTCTCCCCTTCTGCTTTGGAAATGTTCAGCCCACAAAATTTTAAAATAAATATAATTCTAAATTCCGAAGCTTAAATTGCTGAGCTGACCCTTCGCGCCACGTGATCGTAATGTGTTTATGTCGAGTGTGTGACAGAATGCGCGTGATTCACGTGAGCGAGCTTGCTGGGTCCAGCTGGCCGCGCTCTGAGCCAAATCAAGAAATTTGAAATATTATTATTATTATTTTTTTTTTTATTATTACTTGCATGTTTTATCATTTTCACTGTGACTATCTCAAATATCTGACTTGTTCGAGGTGTCCATGAAAGGTGTTTACTTTCTGTCTGTCCTTAAAGATATGAAAGATGAGTTGAGCGAGACAAAAATCATGGGTCAGTGATTTCCTGAAATCCCTGGCTCTTTAAATCAGGGATTTCCTGAAATCCCAGGCTATTTTAGAGATTTCCTGAAATCCCCAAGTGAAACAGTGATTACGTGAACCTACTGAAAATATCAGGGATTTCAGGAAAGCACTGATTACACAGATTAACTGTAACATATATACACTAGCTGCTTCGAACAGCAGCAGAATAATTTTTCAAAGTTCCCTGGTTTCTGCCCAAGCTGGCTAGGTGAAAAGGAAATGGGTAGTCTCCAGGAGGTCCGTCAGTCTTGGTGCCCCAGAATGAGTTTCTCCCCCTGCGTTGCTCCACTGTGTCAATGCAATGTCCTTGCTTCTTGGAGGATGGGTCAGCACTGCAGCACAAGACCGTATAATCATCTAAATCACGCTACGGCATGGAATCGGGTCTGAGACTGCTTCTTCTCTTTCCGGTCCTGCTGGCGCCATGTTTTCACGTCCAGAATCCTCTGCGGTAGAGGGCGGTGCATGGTCTCCGGAAGTGACCAGAGCAGCAAGGTCACCACGAGGCAGAGGGCGGAGAAGGTGGCGCCGGGTGCCCAGACAGAAACATCTGCCTGAAAAAAAATAATATACATACGTAAAGATATATGCATGAGGTATTGCACAAACCTGTGTAGCGCTACAGGGCCCTGTCTTCAGAAATGTGGTGTTATTGCACAAACCTGTGTAGCGCTACAGGGCCCTGTCTTCAGAAATGTGGTGTTACTGCACGCGAATCAGCTTTGACACAACTTTTTCTGGAAAGAGCATCGGATGTAGAGATGGCTTGCACAAAATGACTGACACAGACAGTTTATGAATTTATGCGCCTTTCTGTTAAACAACACAACCACCACCAAAAACAAAACTGACAAAAACATGCACATACGTGTGAGAAAAGATTCGAAAATACAATCAGTCTCGTCTACTCCTAAGGCCTAAGGCTAAGGAATACCGGCGAAAAGAAGTCTTCTAATGAAAACGTCTGAAATTTGATATTCGGGCAGAGAACACTTACTACGAGCTTGAAAAACGGAGCCGCCATACCGCCAACCCGTGCGCAAGATGATCCAATACCGACGCCAACGTTCCTGGGGAAAAACGTTCAAATATTAACTGCAGTTCAATTACAAAATAATCAAAAGACCTCCCCTCCCCCTGCCCCCCCCCCCCCCCGAAAAAAAAACCCCAAAACACACACACACACACACACACACACACACACACACACACACACACACACACACACACACACACACACACACACACACACACACACACACACACTTCGCCTACATGTTGATTGTCATGCGCGTGATGCTTAGGCTAACTGAAGGGGTTTTTCCTCCCTAACTTTTGGTTGTGTGTTTTTGTGTAACTAACAACCACGTTAAATCATCCATGTTAAGTGATCCATGTTGAATCTGAGAGTTCAGAGTTTACAAATTCATAAACAGTTAAGAGTTTACAAGAGTTCAGAGTTTACAAAAGTTCAGAGGCCAGTGCTTACAAAAGTTAAGCGTTCAACAGGTTCACAAGAGTTCAGAGTATACAAAAGTTCGCCCTGCACACAAAGGCAAATTCAAGATGGTATCCTTGGGCATGGTAAGTAAATTGATGCTGTTGGCATCAGTGATCACTGGTGTACTGCCAGACCTGATGTTTGTGGGAAAGAGTTCCGGGGTGTAGATCCACACAGCGTTGAAGGCGCCTGTGATTCCAAACCGTCCTGCAAGGGTCAGCGCAGTCTGGGCTGCTGCGGACGTTGAGCTGCCACCTGCAGAGCGATTCGGCATGATTTTGAATCAGTATGAGAATCGGGCTCAGTTTAAGGCCTTGTCAAACGTAGACTGCCTGCGAGGCACCCGCTAGTGTATTGCGCGGGGTGTTGCGGTCATACGTTGCAACACACGTTGGCTACCAGCTGCACCGTCGGATCCTCACACGCTGCGATTCTGCACGTCTCCCAGCGGCGAAATGCCCTCAGAGCCAATTAAATACGCTTGTAGCTCCGCCCCCCCGCAGACGCCGCCGCGACGCCAGTGAATAGAGCACGGGCCTACTTTTTCCTCGCCACGCCAGCAAGTCGCCGCTGACCATGCGTTTGCACATTGCGTGAGCGGTCGGAACATTCAAATTCTACGACCGTTATACACAAGCGCGCAGTGAGGTTGCCGCGTCATCGAGTACGCTCCTGTTGGCTCAGTGCCAGCATTACAGACGCTGTCACTGTCCAGGGTGTCCACGTGGTGTGACGACAGATATCACGCAAACAGCTCAGACCGATCTGTGAGCATAAATATAGTGGCACTAGTATCAGTATCTTTTTCAGCAATCACAATTCGCGCCTGAAAATAAGAAAAGCAGATGGACCGTTGCTTAGATCATCCATTAACCATCCCCCCCCCTCCTCTCTCGCCGTCTCAAAAGCTCGCCCTTAGCGAGTGTTCAGTAACGGTAGAGCCGAAGTCTTCATCATCATGAGAGGCAGACTCAGTTTTGTCCCGTCGGCCATCAGACTACTGTACGCATTAAAGATGAAACAGTGTCACTGTGTAAAAACAACAACAACAACAACAAAGAAAAAACTAAAAACACTACCACTACCACCACCACCACTACCACCACCACCGACAGCGACACCAAAAACGGGGGGGGGGGGGGGGGGGATGTACTGTACGGGTGAATGATTATGAGTACCTCCAAGTGCAGCCACCAAGCTAGCGGCAAGCAGTGAGATCCAGGAGATGGAAATAAATACCATAGTTGTCTTCTTTCGTCCAATTCTGCAATAAACACACACACACACACACACACACACACACACACACACACACACACACACACACACACACACACACACACACACACACACACACACACACACACACACACACACACACACACACACACACACACACACACACACACACGTGTATAATACCAATGAACACAGAAGCAACAAACATAAACAAAGGAATGCTATGGAAATGTGCACTCACAACTGTCTGTCTCTCTTTCTCCCTTTAAGCATACGTGGTGGACAAGGACGTTAAACTCCTAAACACCCACCCACCCTTCTCTCTTGAAAAAAAAAAAGTCGTTGAATTAAACACAGCCAGCGTTGCAAAATTAATTAAGAATCATCGTCACTGTCTCTCTGCGTTAATATTACTGATCTCGTTTGTTCATTACCTGGCCAGTCCAAGCCACATGAAGATGTTGGAGGGGATTTCCAGCAGTCCCCCCAGAAAGAAGTTCACGTAGGGATTACCAGCCAGAGACGAGGACAGAAGAGTTAGGCCGTAATACGTTATACTGCATGTCATCCTAAAAAACAACAACAACAACAACAAAAAACATAATAAAACCGGCCCCCGTAGTGTAGTGGTTAGCACTTCCGACTATGGACCGGAAGACCCGGGTTCTAGTCCCAGCCGAGGCAATCGGGATTTTTCCTACCTAGGTCGGCTCCTACCGTGTGTGCTATGGTCCCAATGGGGAGGCTGGTGCCACACAGCCGAGATTCACTCACTTCACGGGTGCGAGTTTTGGGGTGCTTCCCTTGGTATGACAAGTGTGTGTGTGTGTGTGTGTGTGTGTGTGTGTGTGTGTGTGTGTGTGTGTGTGTGTGTGCGTGCGTGCGTGCGCGCGCGCGCGCGCATCTGACAGGAGCTGTTCTCCATGCAGTACCTCTGCGCCTATAAGCAGACACTGGATTGGGTTTTATTGGATTGGATGTCCCCCTGCTCACCACCCCCACCCCCTCTGCACCCGACCTCCATCCTCTTCCAGGGCCCTGGTCCCCTCCGGTCATGTACCTTTCAACCGCTCAACAAATACATCCAATAAACCATGCACCAGTCCTTACGCACCAGATGTACATCATGGCGAGCGAGATGAAGCGCATATCGGGGTCTTTCAGGACGTCCAGAATCCCGTCCTGACGATGAGCATCCACTGTCTCCGTCTCTGTTCTTTCCGACTCCGTCTGCAGCTGCCCTCCGTCACCTGCACTCTCCTGGTCAACTTCGGGGTTTTCTTCGGGTGTTTCCGTCTCATCTTCGGCAACTTCCGCAATAGTCACTAGGGTTTCTGAGCAAGCGGTGTTGGTGATGTTGGCCGCGAGTTCGATATACTGCCTTGCTTCTGCTCTGGCCAGAGAAGTGTTAATGACGACGTCAGGGTCTTTCTGGTTGAGTCTAGATGCCTTGCAGATGGCGCGCCGGATATCAGCAATTCGCCGATTGGCTACCAGCCACCGGAGTGATTCGTCCAGAAGACTATGAGGCCCAAAGAGGCACATACGAGTAAAAAGACATTTCTCAAGCTTATTTATAATAATATTAATAATAATAATAATAATTTGTCTGGCGCCCAACCTCCTGCTGGAGTTCGGGGCGCCTTACATTAGCAAGACCGTTACACACACACAAAGTCATACATACAGTCTCAATACATTCCTACAAACATCATGATCATGATTAATTTCCATGCTCACAAAATTACCGTTGAGATTCCTCGTCTATGCTGTAGAAGTTCCTTGTCTACAAGATCTCCACAGGAATCCAGATCTCCGGAAAGCTCTTATACAAACCCATACTCACAAATTAACAGGCCATTTCTGCGTCTGTACTGACGAAGTTCCCGGGGCGTTCCGCGTGTATACTCACCAAATCTGGAGAAAACTCCCACGTTTCACAAACATACTCACAAAATCTCCAGGAAGCTGAAGGCAGAGAAGGCAGCGAGGACGATCTGCATGGTGCGCCAGCTGTAGTTTCGAGTGACATAGGCGATGGGTGTCATGCAGATGATGGAGATGGCCCACATGAAGGAGGACCCCATGCCCACCAAGGCGCGCTGTTCCGTTGGGAACAGCTCCAGGAGGGATATCACCCAGGGAATCATGTATCCCTGGACAAAGTAATCCCGTGAAGAAAGGAACAAAAGACCGTAAGAGAATTCAGAACATATGTGCGTACCATGGGTAAAATGTGAATTATAACATAAAAGCAAAACGTCGAAATTCCTGTGAAAACACGAAAGGGAATGGGGATCAGGGGTGTGTGTGTGTGTGTGTGTGGAGGGAGCGGGGGTGCAAGTGGAGTGAGAACGTGAAAATTCTCCGTTTTAATCTAGCTTATCTGACTGTAGGTTGGGAATTTGCTTTGCACAAAACCAAAAACAAACAAGCAAAACTGTTGAAGGAGACCTTTGGAGGTTAGCTTAATGTTCATTCGTGGACAATGACTGCGATGCGTTGGACGTGAACACCAGATAGATCGTAATGAGTATTCCCAGATGACTCACCATTTGAAAAACACCAGCGAAAAATTTGGTGACGAACAGGCTGGCGTAATTTGGCATGAAGGCCATAGCTATGGAGACCACAAACAGCATCACGTGACACACCACATGTAGCGTCTTCCGCCCGTACTTGTCAGCCAAGGGAGATAATACCAACGCTCCAGCAAACATGCCGGCCATGATGAGAGTTTGCGAGAGCTGGGCGAGAGGAGCGCGTTCACAGACCAAGTCCCACTGGCACCACAAGAACAATGTCAATACTTTGCGTGGATCATTTTCAATTCAATAAATCTTTATTATCCCCCAAAGGCAATCAAAGAATGAATATGTCTGTAATCCGGCTCAGTTTACTCTGGAGATGAAAAACAGGAGTGCTGACTATCTCAGTCTCTTACTAGTTCTTTTTCTTTGTCAGTTCGGCCCTGATCTCTCTTAGTGATTGCATTTTTTTTTTTTTTTTGCAATAATTATTGTTTCAGGATGAATTCTACTACCACAACCGACTTCCGCCACAAAATTCATTGCAGTAGATTCTCTCTCTCTCTCTCTCTGATTGACTGATATTAAATACCTAATCAGTCAGTCAGTGGACGGTTCATTTCTGAGTCTTGCCGTTTGTTAAATTTCATTGTTACACGGACAAATAGAAAGACTGACGGCCTTACTCATAGAACGCTTATCCTAAAATGATATTTTTTCTTGGCTCCAGTTTTCGGTCATGATAATGAGCCCCCCCCCCCCCCTCCCCGGCTGGGGCCAAATATTTGTGCTGGCTCTTTCGTCGTTGTCCCGTCTTTGCTATCATCCGTATGTGGTGGAAAAGGACGTTAAACCCCCAAACACCCACCCACCCTCCCTCTCTCTCTCTTTGGGGGCCGGGATAGCCGAATGGTAGAGCGTTCGGTTGGACTGTCAATGCTCGTGTCGTGAGTTCGAATCCCGGCTGGGGGAAATATTTTTGCTGGCCTTTTTCTCGTTCCCCGTCTTTGATAACATCCACATGTGATGGAAAAGGGCGTTAAACTCCAAACAAACACCCCCCCCCCCCCCCCTCTCTCTCTCTCGGTCTCTTTCTCCGTCTGTCAGTCTTTATGTCGTGTGCGTCGCTAAAATACTGACTCACCTCCGAAACAAAAGATGTGTAGGACAGTTTTTCATAGTCATAGCCATCGCAGGCTGTGTCGGTATACACCTTTCCTGTGGTGTTGTCTGCCATGGAGATTTGGCAGCTCTTAGACAGAACTGTGTCAGAGTCGTTCCTCCAAATCCCACTAGCGAGAAACTCAGGCGAAGCTCGGCATTTGAAAGGACCACTGTCACCTGTCGCGTGTGAGGACAACTTGGAATGATTTCAGTTTCTCAGTGACCATCAGTGTCAGCTGATGTGTATGAAATTAGCCCTTCTAGAATAAAGACTTTAAAACACCTCTTTAAAAAGACAACTATCACATAATTTGCAGCCTTTGTTCATATGACGAAAACGTCCTACCGCCATGTTTAGATAACGACTTTAACCAGAAAATTAGACAGAATGGTATCATTTGCTCCGCCTCTACCCCTCCTCCCCCCCTCCACCACCACCCACATTCTCACGTTCAGACTGTGAACGTTACACTGTTGCTCAGTGTGAAAATTGTCAAAACTATTTCCATATTCTTCTCACTTGTGGTGGTGGGGGGGGGGGGGGGGGGGAGGGAGACCGGCGTTGGCGTGATGTTCAAATGCTTTGAAACAAATCCAAGAACGGCCAGGGGGCGGGGGGGGGGGGGGGGGGGGGGTTCGAGGCGGGATTATCGAACTTAGGGCCAAACTCTAGTTTCTTCTTTTTCTTCCTTTTTTTTTTTCTTTCTTCATCGCTGGTTGTTTTTAATGTTTTCTTAGTTCACCGCTTCTTGATTGTCCACAGGATTTTAGGGGGGGGGGGGGGGTCAAGAGATACTCTGCCCCCCCCCCCACCACCCCTCCGAATATAACCAACCAACCAACCAACCAACCAACCAACCAAACAAACAAACAAACAAACGAACAAACAAACAAACAAACAAACCAAAAACTGACTACGGCCAAGCTCTGGTTTCTTCTTTTTCTTTTTTTACTTCAGCCCGGCTTTCATTTTCCGACCCTCAGTTTCAGTTCCGGCTCTTTCTTGTCCAGAGGATTTCTTATTTTATTAATTGATCAACTTATTCAGTTATTTATTTGGTCCCGGATTTAAAAAAAAAAAAAAAAAGCTTCTGCCGCCTTCTCAGTATGCTTGCATTTACTGGGAAACATTGAAGTTCCTCAGCTGCAATTTTAAATTACTTTGTGCTGCTTCAGAGGCATGTTGCAGACTGACTTTTTAACAGATTCGAGACAGACATGGGGTGACCGTGGCCTCCGAAGAGTCAGGTCAGCATCAGTTCTACCAAGAGGCCGCTATATGACAGTCATGTGGCTCTTGGTTGTACCGTCTGAGAGTGACTGCATTTCGGTGAAGACTCAAACAGAAGTTAAAATCTATGACAAGCAAATTAATTAAGAATTGACTCTGACCCTGAAATACAACGGAGAGCACAGGGAAAGACATTGGAATGCCAGCAATGACCAAAACCAGAGTCTGGAATAATTGAAAACGACCGCAACGCCCCAGCGCGCGCCATATCTCGTCCACATCCAAGCGGCGTAACTCCGATGCATCTGAATTAGCCATCGTCGATTGGTGATGGTAAGATCAGAGCCGGCAGTTCTGTCAAGGAAACAAATATGGAGAAGTGACTTTCATTCAATTTGTTCGACAGATTAAGTGGGTTGGTCCAGGGACTTGCATAGAATGTGAGTCCCTGGTTGGTCTTATTTGATTACTAGTTTTGTAGTGCAAGTGAAATCCGTGTGTACTGACACTGATGATGTACAGGCAGTACTGACATCACGACAATATAAAATAACACCACTGACAAAATGTTACCAAAAATCCAAAAGAAAAAAGATAACACCCCCCCCCCCAAAAAAAAACAACAACAACAAACAAACAAAAAAAACAAACAAAAAAAACAACCCAACAACAACAACAAAAAAAACAACAAAAACGAAACAAAAAACAACAAAAACCACATTAAAAACTAACACTTGAAACAAAAAATGATAGTTGTCAGAAAGCAAGGACACTGGAATATTGACACCCCCCCCCCCCCCCCCAAAAAAAAAAAAAAAAAAAAGCCAAAAAGAACAAAGTTATTGTCAGCGTCAATTTTGAACAAAATTAAACCACTGTACTTACACTTTCAAAACCAGTACAAGCAGGCCTGAAACGGACTCTCAGGCAGTCCGTTTCCAGTCGAACCTGCAGTGTCACCAGCAAGCGCCTGTCAAAGCCAACACCGAATTGAATGTCATTGCTCCGTTTTTCTTTAAAAAAAAAAAAAAAGTTTCTTTTCTTCAGCCCACAAACAGGTTGCGGAACTTGTCACATGCTTTGTTTAATGTATGCCTGCTCATCTCCGTGTTCTGGGTAATGTAACACAACAGCAACAGTAGGACTAAGGATTCAAGAAGAATATCCATGTCAGTAGTGATAAGGTCACATAGAAATTTTGATAAATGAAAGACGGCGTATTCGTGGAGCAAACCATGTTAAATCGGCGTGTGCCTACCCTGGTCCTGCTAGAGAGCCGGTGGCCATCATGGGGACCCCTTCGTTGCTGGTGTCAAGAGGTTATCATGATTCATGTTCGTCATGAGTGTAATCATCTGCTTACAAGGTCTTTGCTCCAATTCCGTTTTCTCGGTCCCCCTGACGTCAGTCACATCCTGTTTTGTTACTACACTGGTCAATGAAAGCAGGGAAGGTGACCCACATGTTATACGTAGACTTTCTAAACAAGGTCACGACACTGTTTCAACACTTTAAAAACACACATTTTAAGGGTGTGTGTGTTTGAAGGTTTAACGTCCTTTTCCACCACATATGGGTGATATCAGAGACAGTGCTATGAGAAAAAGCCAGCACAAATATTTAGCCCCACTAAAACAATTAAACAAAAATAAAACTAAATTTTTTTTTTTTTTTTTTTCACTGGGCGCACTGAGCGAATACCTTTTGTGCAGATTCATGCGAAAGTAGGCGTGTTGTCAGTACAGGGATACGTGAAAGCGAAACTGGCAACATCAAGAAAACAGGTGTACGCTTTCCCTTGGTGACGGTTTTGCTGTTTTTCAATCGACACAATGCATAATCCGATTCCTCCCTGCACCCCTCCTCGGAGTGATGATAATGCAAATTAGAGAGGCAGAAGCCTCCATGGCTCCCTTGTGACACAGGTCAACGTCATTCGCAAGAGTATGTTTGTAAAGCTCTCATCACTATCCATTAGCATGCCAAGTAAAGTGTCTCTGGCGCTCCGAGTTCATGACAATATTACGATTTTGCATGAAACAGTTTGAATGGCCTTGACCTTTGGTAAAGGTCATTCAAATGAGATCTCATGAATGTCTATCATCATGCCAAGTTTGACGCCTGTAGTATTTGTAGTTCCTCCGAAAATGGTATATTTAAAATTCACAACACACAGCTTTAATGACCTTGACCTTAGGTCAAGGTCATTCAGAAAGGTAGGTCTCATTGCTGTCTATCATCATGCCTCGTTTGGTGCCTCTACTGTTCGTTGTTTTGGAGAAAATGCCAAGGTTACAGTTTCCAAAAAACAAAACACAAAAAACAAACAACAAAAAAACAGACACTTGCATGGCCTTGACCAAAAGTCACTGAACACAGGTACGTCTGTAAAGGTGCTGCCAATGTCAATCATTGCACATAGTTTGATGCTTCTGATTCTTCTAGATTCTGAGAAAATGCAAATGTAAAATTTCCCAACAGACTTTTTAATGACCTCAAGGAGTCAAGGTCATTTAAGATGGTATGTGTGCATGCCATAGGTCTTATCACTGTCTATCAGCATGCCAGGTTTGGCGCCTCTGCTGTCTGTTGTTTCTGAGAAAATGCCCGTTAAGGTTTCACAAAAATAGCTTGTGCGGCCTTGACCTTGACACAAGGCCATTGACTACATGTATAATCTGTAAAGTTCTTATCAATGTCTACCATCATGCAAAGTTTAAAACCTCTGGAGTTTGTAGACTATGAGAAAATGCCAATGCAAAATTTTCAGAGCTTTAGTGACCTTGACCTTGAGGCAAGGTCATTCAAAATGATATGTTTTGAAAGGTCTTGTGGTTGTCTATCAGCATGCTAAGTTTGGTGCCTCTGCTGTTTGTAGATTCTGAGAAAATGACAATTTTAAAGTTTTCTGGACACACACACACACATACGATGGAAGGTTATTACATAGACTCCCATTGAACATTACACAAGGGAGCCAAAAAACAAGTGGCGGAGGAGATGAAAAACGTGTCGTAGTTTGGCACCAGTTCTTATCGTGTTTTGTCTGGTACACTGCTGTATGATCTACATCGTAAGATAATTGCAACTTACTATGATGTTGTATGATCTACATCTTGGAAGTAATTTGCCGTTGTAGAATTATACATCTTAGACTAGAGCAAGTACTTACTATGATGATGTATGATCTACACCTTACACAAACTTGCAATGATGTTGTATGATCTACATCTTGAAGCAGCTTGCCGTGTTACATGACCTACATCTTGTACAAGTTGTAGTACAGTCGAACCTGCCAAGGCGGTCACCTGTATAAGCTATGCCACTGTCTAACCTGGTCACCCCAGAGGATCCCCTGACATGCTACATGTAGCTGTTAACATGCCACCCTGGATAACCGTGCCACCTGTCTAAGGCGGTCGGTTTGACCCGGTCCCTAGGGTGACCGCCTTACACAGGTTTGACTGTAGCCTCCTTTGGACGTCTATGATCTACATCTAGCCTGCTTTTGTGGTCGTATGATCTACTTCTTGAAGTAACCTACTTCAGACAGAACTGCCAATTACTTCGGGTGAAGCACTGAACACAGGAAAATTTGCGAATGCTGCTTGCATGATCAACCATTAACAATGGCCACAGCATCTTCAAAGTCCAACCCTGTGTATATATGTATAATTATATCCATTAACAGCTTCTTCCTGTCCTATATCAACCCTCAATTCCCTTACCCAGCCTCTGCGGCTGTTGCATCAAGATGTGATTTTTCTTCTTTACTTAATTTACTGTTTGATTCCTGTCTGGCATGATTTCATCTGAAACAGTCCCACTCAAAAGAGCATAAAAGCACACATACACACACTCATACCTGCACATAAACACACAAGAAGAAATCTGACGGCCATTATTTTATTACACTTTCGCTCCACATGATTTACATTCGAGGACCCCTGTAGCTGACTGTGTTGATTGGCTGGGTCACCTGAAGTCCGGCGATGTTGGCAAAGTCCTGCAAAAGGCCAGACACAAAACCACTTACACAAGAGCAGTGGAGTCACAGGATGTGTACATCTTGTGGAAAACAACTCAGGAATAAGTAACATGCAGGATAACAGTTTTAATTAGGAACTGATAAATCTCCTGACTAAAAACAACAGTTTGAAATCGAAGAAGAAATGTCTCGCAAAATAGCACATCTTGGCTTAGGGCCCTTGCACACTGGCGTCACGAGTCATTGTCGCGCCATGCGTGCAGCAAATTTTGTCACGCGTCTACGTGTGCAACCCCTTGAAGCGTGGAGCGACAGACGTAACACGATTGTCGCACGAGGATAGGAACTGTTCTATTCGGCGCGCTCGACGCGCGCGTGTAGCGTGAATTCAGCCAATCAGAAGAGAGCACAAGGGCCAGCACTCGCCATCCTCTTCTCTTCCGAGATGGCGGAATTGCGCGAAGACGAAATGTTTCGCCTCATCGACCTGTATCGTGAACAGGAAAACCTCTACAATTTTCAGCTCGATTCATATCACAATCGACGGGTATGCCGTTTTCTTGTGTCACTCTCCGCCGACTCACACTAAGGTAAATACATAAATGGAGTAAATAAAACTAGACACAAATTGCTTGTCACCGGCCGACTGATCTCTCACTGTCTACATCATTCTACAGCAAAGGTTTGTTGTAGCTAAATTCTATCAAGTCATCGTGGCCTCGATCACCAGTCTCTATTCAGACTGCGAACAAGCAGCCTGAAGTTTATGATACATTTCAGATATAATTGCGCATTCCATCGCACACCCAGAAGCACTCGTGTCGAGATCTCCGAAAGCAGCACGCGCTTGATTCTGACTACGTGTGAGAGCCCCACCGTGCGTGCAGCACGCAAAGCGCGACAAGCGTGCACGCGATGTAGCACCGACGCTAGTGTGCACGGGCCCTTAGGGTCTTCCCTTTTTTCTACACAATAACCCCAAAACAAACTCAAAATGCCCTGCAACTTGACAGAAAAGCGTGTGACCACAACACAACAGCAATAAGGGGAATAATAATTCAACAATTGGGGGTGGGGGAAGAGGCGTGTACACAGTGTTAAACTAGAAGCAGAAAGATTTATGGGTGGGAACCAGAAATTTAATTGGACAAAATGTCTTGGCTGACAATAAAAGTAAAAGGGCATTTGTCTTGAATACTGTCCACTGTGGCACAGAAATGACTGGACATGTCTGCCTTGGTAAGAAAGTAATCAGACATTTCGAAAATGATTCAAGTCTATGACAGACATCTGATCAGGATACAATGCCCTGAAGATTCAAGTCCAACACACTTATAGTAAGCAGAATGAGAAAAATTACATACCATTGCCTTCAACATCTCCTTTGTGTCGGGGTCAACCTCGATGATATCCACGTCAAGGGCGGACACCTGTAATTAACAGAAAGCTCATTTTTAACACTTGCTTCTATGTCCTTCATGAACGATGTAATACATTTGTTGTGCACTGGACCTCCCTCCTGGGCAGCTAATAATTTTTTTTTTTTTAAAGGCAGGAGCAATGGAATGACAGCAACAGGTTAAAGCACCTGATAAAATTTCTAGTCTAGGATCAGTAGGATGGATGTACAGATTCGCATACTGCAGAAATACTGGGTCCTGAAGATCTACACCCAGACGACTGGTGAGAGAGGCACAGCTACTGCATTTTTTTTTTTTTTTTAATTCACGTATAGCTATCTGAAGTTTGGGCTGCTACCCCCTACCCCTGGGGAAATGCATCACAAGTATTTATACAGCTCTACTAATTTCCTTTTTCTTTCAGCATGCATCTTGTATACTTATTGTCCCAGCCACAGTCCCTCCCAAATGGAATGGGATCTTCAACATGCACACCTGGTATCAGGGAGAATGCAAGTACAGGAAGAAAAGACAGGCACTGTTAACCACTCAGTACTACTACTAGTATGCACATGAATAGGGACTCCGTTTGGTATGAAAATATCTCAAAACCAAATTCCTGCCATAGTGCCAACCCAGGGATTCAAACCTGGTGCCTTACATTATTTACAATCTGCAAGCAAATGCGCAAAATTGCTATGTCATTCTGACAGATTCTGAACAGTGCTTACCTCTGGGACGTAGTTGTCCCTTCTCTCTCTCTCCTCCTCCTGGAGTTTGATAGAGATACCTCGTACTGGTCCTCGCTGGATGCGCTTCATCAGATGGGTTACAAACCTGCATGACATGTACAGAACAGTTGTTAAAATATTCACACGTTTTAAAGCCCTTCCAATCCATGTTTTCTCAACAC
Source organism: Batillaria attramentaria (assembly GCA_018292915.2). NCBI lineage: Eukaryota > Metazoa > Mollusca > Gastropoda > Batillariidae > Batillaria > Batillaria attramentaria. The sequence goes on from JACVVK020000267.1 coordinate 292,560, forward strand.
TTAACTAGTTCAATGCATTAAAAATCCACTGCAATCGCATGGCTGGATTTTCTGTGTGGTGACCTGTTGTGGGCCTCACATGTACAGAGTGGTAGAATGAGTGTGATCAAATGCAAACACATTAATCAGTTATTTCCAGCCTGGTTTTTCGCTAATTTTTCATTGAATGATAAATACTCAATCAAAGAACACTTCTCATAAACGTAACACCTGGGTAATCAGTTGATGAAAAACACATACCAACAAAAAGAAAAGAAAAGAGCAAACTACAAACCCTGCGATCTTGTTGCGGAGCTTCTTGCTTGGGATAATGGCGATTTCCTCACATACTCTCTTGTTTGTGTGGAAATCAAGGGTCAGTCTTGTGTAGTATTTCTCAATTATGACGCGTGCAGCCTTCTTCACTGTCTTAGTCCTGACACGACCCTAAAAATGGAGAATGGAGTGCAAAGTGAAACAAACTGCGAGTGACAATAACACATTAGAGTATGCATTTACACGTATGCATGTGCTAAGAATATTCTTTACGGATTCTAGTTTTACCGTTTGGATGACCGAAATTCTGGGTGCATGCAGTTTTACACAAAATAATACAAACATTCCGAAAGCCAGTAATGTACTTCAGCTTGAATACATCGAAGTTACACAGCCGATTTTCGACGGGCCTACCATTTCATCTGGAACTAAACAATCACTGATTGCAAAAGTGAATATTATTCTTTTGATAAATGAGCATAGAGACACGTTACTAGTCCGTAATAGGATACGATTGATCAGATTTGGGAATATCTGTACGGAAAAACGACCCACCATGTTGACGGCTAACCGGAAAAGGAACACCCTGGTTGCTTTAAAATTTGGGATTCACGCCGACAAAAATGGCAAATTATACGCGCGACAATGAATGTGTGAATAATCACGCTTAACTACTTAATATTGTGTATTCTTGTCTTTGTAGTATTATTTATATTTCTAACAATAAATTTTGGAAATTATGCACCAGTAGAATTTTTTTTTTTTTTTTTTTTTGAAAATAAAAGACTTTGTTTTCTTGCTGGATCCATCCGACATTTACATTAACTTCCGCACCGGATGAGAAAGGGACGCGCACTTCTCTTTTCTTTTGCTTGATAAATCCTTTTTATAACAAACACTACAATGGGAGACTCTGGAAAAGGTAGAGGAGAAAACAACGGAGGCAGAAGGTAATGATTCATTAAAGGTACCGTTTTATCAATAAACATGTCTGAAAGATTTGAATATCAGTTTCTGAAGCTTTTTCCGGCAGCGTTGGCCCTTTGTTGCCTGTAGTGTGGCTGAATGGATAGGGGAGTAGAGTAAAATTAAATGGTCTTTCAAGGGGCCAAACAAATCAGAGTAGTGTACTGGAAAACTGGGCAGACCTCTGTACAGGTTACATTCAGTACAAGAGACTACTGCTGTAATTGTACATGACCAATTCTGTCCTAGGCAGTTGCACTGACACTGAGTGAGGCAGGAGCTTAAAACAAGTGTCTACTACTAGTACTAGCAGCACTGGCCCTTAAGTGTGCAAAGCAAACAACTGATACACATTTACAGCCTTAATTGGTAGAAATTAAGTCCTACTTTTTTTATTTCAGGCAGGGCAGGCGGCGTTCCAGGTCACCTGTGGAAAGGTCAAGACCTACACGGTGGGACAACCCACGAGACAGAAAACGGGGTGATGGCGGTGGACTGAATCCTGCAAGAATTTTGGTGAAAAATCTGCCATATGAGCTCAAATGGCAGTCAATCAAAGACACCTTCAGAAAAGAAGGTACTCTTTCAAACTGTGTGATTTCTCCTACCTGTTTAAGTGTTCATCAATTGATCATTTGATGATACCATTTTAGAATTAGTGCAGATTGCAACTGTTGCATGCCAAGTTGCATAAAATGTTGTTTATTGGAATTGATTTACTATGACTGCTCTTTGATAATGATGTGTCATACATGGTCACATAATTGCAGGCAGGAAAGTAACAACTGAACTGACACTAGTGACAGTGCCAACTTTTACCCCTTTCTTAAACTTAAATCTCATTAAAATTATAGCCATTGAAGTTTGCAAACTTTACAACCACATCTTCAACTTGCTGAATTTTATCAGTATGGTCTATTTCTTGATAACTGTTGTCATATATGCTTGACAAGTACAGACAGGTAAAATCCTTGTATTTGTTTTTCAGTTGGAGATGTGGCATTTGTAGATGTGCTTGAAAGTCCAGATGGGAAATCCAAGGGTGTTGCGTAAGTACACCTTTTTTCCTGTGTCTGTCATAATTGATTCTGTCATGATTAATGCAGATGACTAGATTGTTGCTTCAGGGCTCCCTAAAAGCTACAGACCTAAACTAAAGGGTCCACTGACCTCCAGTTCAAAATTTTAGGGGGTCTTTGTACCTCCACTTTCAATTTGTAAAGGGTCAGAATCATTTCTCAAGTTTTTAGTGCATGGAATTATAAATCCGGTAAATACTGCTGAACAGAGGGGTGTGTGTGTGTGTGCGCGCGCGCGTGCAAAACTGAATTTTATCAACTTCAAATCATATAATTAAATGAAGTGGGTACACTACGATTCAGTTTTGAAAGTTGGAAACTCTGACTTTTTGCCGCTGCTCTGTGCCGACTCTGATGCGACGTCTGAGTCGTAGCTATGCGACGCCGAAGTCAGTGCACCCGCTGCCAGGCGAGGGCTCGAGCCCCTCCACAACTTTTCCACTGATGAAAAAGTCCATAGTCTTTTGAACTTTCACTTTTTTCGGTGGCATGATTCGTCACGGAGAAAGCGAATCCGATCGGCAACAAGAGCACTGACTCTAAAATCTTTCGTCCATAGTTTCGGGCGCAGAAGCGGAAAAAGATGGGGCACGTTCACTACGCGCGAGTGTCTGTAGTAGCCGCCGATCTGCAGCAGTGGACAGTAAACGCCTTCGAGCGTTAAACAGAACCAAAAACAGAGTCGAACTGAACGCGGCCAAGGCAAGGGAGAACACTCACTCGATCACAACAAGCCTATAGGCGTACGCACGGTAGTGCAGAGGTAGTGCGTCAAGCTAAGCACAGATCGCGTTCATAATGCTTCAACGTACCCCCTCGAATTTTTTGTAGGACGTAAATTTTTACTTCAGTGCGTAAATTACGCACAGACGCACAGTTTAGGGAGCCCTGTGCTTAAAGGCGTTGATGAAACTTGAGGTGTTATGACTAAATCAAAGTTAATGCAAGACTGCCAAGAGACTGTTTTGGGGGGTGCACAGATTTGAGGACAACTTTCATACAATGTTAAATTGACTACCCAACAAAAGTCTAGAGTCTGTAATTTGCAGCAGAGGTAACCATACCAGCCACTCCTGAGCCACTATGGAAATTTATGATTCTACTACTCGGGGATGTAACTTGAAATAATATAATGTCTGTGTTTTGTATGGGCGCTTTAACCAATTTGATCAAAGCATCATGAGCTGAACCCAGCACACACACTCACGTGGTTCAAAGGGTCAGTACAGCTTTTTAAGTTTCGGAAAGAACTCCCGATGATCAGCCCGAATGCATGATGCCGCGTATGAGAAGGCAAAATTCTTCACCCCAAGTGGGACTCTTCTTCTTCTTCTTTTCTTCTGTGTTCCCTGTTCTGGACTTCGCCTCAGATGATTAGGTTTGTGGTCTTTATATAAGCAGTGGTCTTCAAGAGGTCTGTTTTGTTGCCCCAGAGTTTCTCTGCCAGTGTGGCTCCGTTCGGCCAGTGTTGTGTCCTTGCTTCTTTGAAGAGGGGGCAGGACTGCAGAATGTGTTCCGGGGTTTGAGGGGCTGTTCCGCAAGTGGGACTCGAAACCTGACCTCCCGCATTGGTGGCGAAGTCTCTTAACCCCCGGACCACTGATCTCCCCACTTCACCCTTGTACATGTATGTACTACATTGTACAATGGGCAGTTGTGTGTTTGTACTTATCCTTTTCACAACATATGATTATGAAAAGCTGGTATCGTTGCTTATATGTGAAGTGGTTTGTTTTCAGTTTGATTGAATTCAGAAACAAGGATCACGCCAAGAAAGCCTGTGAGAAAATGCACAAGTTTAAGATTGGTGACCGTGAGCTTGTCGTCAGAGAGGTATGCACAGTTTCTCTCCTTGATTTGTTGAATTTGAAATTGGATTTGTGTTATCATCTCACAGTGACTGTTTGTTTGTTTTTGTCATAAGCTCTGTAATTTGATATGTTTCATTTTAAAATTTTGTATTCATTTGTGTTTAACCTGTCCCATCATTTCTGTCTTAGTAATCTGTACACGTCAGTTCTCTCATTGATCTCATAGACTTGGGGTCTACTCATCTGTCTTGGGGCTTTTCCCATTTCAATGTAATAAGCACTGGGGGGAAATGGGCGGGGGCGGTGGGGGGGAGTAACACCAGCTTATCGAGATACATGAAATTGTTTCTTTTTTCCCTCAGGCTCGAGAAAGAGACTACCAGATGTTCGATAGAACCCGAGACATAGGTCGTGGGATGGGTGACGGAGACATGGGTCGTGGTATGGATATGGGTCGCATGATGGACATGGGAGGGCGAGGCATGGATATGGGGCTGGGAGGTAGAGGCATGGACATGGGTGGAAGAGGCATGGACATGGGGATGGGAATGGGCATGGGTGGTGGTATGGGGGGAATGGGCGGAGGAATGGGGCCCATGGGTGGCGGCATGGGGATGGGAGGGGGCATGGGGATGGGAGGTGGTGGAGGAGGAATGATGCCAGGCAGCATGGGTCCTGGCCAGGGTGATGTGACACCTGAGGTTCTGGCACAGCTCGGAATTGAGGGACCCATCTCCAACACCGTCTTTGTGGCAAATGTGAGTGACTTCTCTCTTTTAGTATAAAGTTTAGACTGCTGGTATTTTAAGCAAACAGTTTGTGTCGTAGAAATTTGTAAAGCTAAATTATTTAGCTTTAGAAATTTCTGCGGCTTGAACTGTTCGCTTTAATGTATGTAACTTGTAAGAGTTGACTGCACTGCTTTCCAGTTAAAATCACATCGTTTTGTGCTTGAAATGTTCAAGGTCCTCTGTCATTCATGTGTAGTTTACTTTTCCAAAATTCAGAGTGAGGGTCATTATATAAAATTAAAAGGTTATACCGGCCCCTGTAGTGTAGTGGTTAGCACTTCGGATCATGGACCGGGAGACCCGGGTTCGAATCCCAGCCGAGGCAAGCGGGATTTTTCCTACCTAGGTCGGCTCCTACCCAGAGCGGGTGTGCTATGGGCCCAATGGGGAGGCTGTTGCCACACAGCCGAGCTTCACCCACTTCACGGGTGCGACTTTGGGGGTGCTTCCCTTTGTATGACACGTCTTATGATGTGGATGATTACACAGCCGGCACCGCAGGCGCCGTAGTTCCCGGGCCTGGTTAATGCCGTGATATTTATGACAGGAAGCGTGGAATGCGGCCCTGTCCTGCAGTCCCAAACCACATGGACCTCCATAGCATCATCTTACTATCATCCTCATCTCCATCATCATGCATAATAAAAATTGTCCCGGCTTCCGAGTCCTCCGTGGGTTCCACCCATGACCTGGGAGGAACACCACTGGAGCTGGCAAAGAGTTGGGGCAGCAAAAAAAAAATAAAAATTTTAAGGTTATTGCCCAGCATGTTGTAATCCTCATTTTTGTTTGATTGTTCCCAATTGAACACCTGTAGTTGCGCTTTATCATTTGTGTCTACCAGTGACTACAATCCTGCACCACCACATTGTGTTGAGTGTTATATGTGTTTATCCTTCAGCTTGCCTACGATGTGACGCGACACAAACTGGCCGAGGTGTTCAAACTTGCTGGGAACGTGGTCAATGCTGAGATCAAAGAAGACAAAAACGGCAAATCACGCGGGATGGGCATCGTCGAATTTGAATTCCCCATCGAAGCGGTCCAGGCAGTGTGTATCCTTTGCTTTGAATCCCTTATGTTGTGTTATGTAGCATAAAATATGAAACACTTTGATTACACTTACAGGACGTAACATGCGTGGTGTTGGGTTGAGTGCTTTTTGCGTGCTCGCGAAAATTTGGTGGTTCAGTTTCTTTCTTTTCCCCATGGTTTAACCTTAACCTGTGGCACAGCCATGTTCAATGGTCAGATTCTCTTTGACCGCAAAATGATGGTCCGCATCGACAAACTGCCTCCTGAAGAGAAACCATCTGGACCCAAACTGCCAAGTAAGCTTGCTCGCATTTATGAATGTAGACTGCAGAAAAGTGGTATTATACTAGCATATTTCAAGATGTGTGTTTTTTTATTTTATTTAATTTTATTTCTCTGGTCTGAGCTTCGAGTGGTCAGTGTAGTGATTTGGCGTTCTGACTGTTATGTTCAGTATTGTGTGTAAGGTTACCCTATGGTTTAAATAATTTGTACTGAGACTCCCAACTCTCAGTGAGAGTAGGATGCTGTATTAATGTGCTTGTTAAAGGTGATTACTGTTCTACAGGTGGTTTGAAGTCAATTGGAATGGGTCTTGGCAGTGGTGGTGCTCCCATTAACATTGGACAAGTTGGCAGTGAGTGTTGATTTACTTTTTTTTTCTTTTTTTTTTCCTGTTCGCAAGGCTTAAATATTTCCTCTGCTGGCTAAACATTTTCGCCTGGCTCCCATAGCAAAGTAGCATGGCTTTGCCACTTTGTCAGTATGTGCTGCAAGCTTTTCCTCCTTTCGGATCGTGGATCATTTTAAGGGGTATTTTAAGCCTTGTGTTCAGAGTTGCTCTAGTCTAGAATCTAGTCTTATGGCAGTGGAGGCCAAATAAACTCGTCACAATTGGTAAGTCTTTCTTGCACAAGTCTGTGCTGTAATTTATAAGTGATCTTGTCACAATGTGCATGGTATTAGTACTATTACTGAGACTGCTTTGCTAATTTAAGATCTGTCGGTGAGGTGGATGCCATTGCCTGTTCCCCTACTTGCAAACTTTTTTTTTTTTCCAGACATGGGTGGTGGTCCAGGTATGGGAGGACCCATGGGGGCTGGGGGTCTAGGAGGAGGGCTCGGCGCAGGAGGTTTAGGAGGAGGGAACATGGGGATGGGTTTGGACGTAGGCCTGGGAGGTGGGGGCGGAGGCCTCGGTGCAGCCGGCTCTCTGGGAGGTCTTGGTGGTCTCGGAGCTGCGGGCATGGCAGGAGGACTCGGGGGTGGTAATCTCGGAGCTGGCATGGGAGGCGGGATGGGACAGGCTGGGGCTGGAGGGATGGGTCTCGGCCTTGGAGGGGGGATGGGTCAGGGTCTGAATGACTCGCTCGCCTCTGGCAAGCTTGGCATGGGTGCTGGGGACAATTTGGGTGGAGTTGGCATGGGTATGTCAGGCCTTGGGGGAGGAGCGGGTATGATGGGGGTGGGTGCTGGTGGTGCCGGTTTAGGGGTACCAGGAGGTCAGGGTGGTGTTGGTGGTTTAGGAGGTATGGGAATGGGTGGTGGGCTTGATGCTGGTGGCAGGGGTGGTTTGGACGCAGGTGGGAGGAATGCCTTTGATGCCAGTGGCAGGGGATTGTTTGACTCCCCGACAAGGGGCGGGTTTGACACTACTGGTAGAGCAGGTGGTCTGGACATGGCTGGTCGGCAAGGTGGCTTTGACATGGGAGGCAGATCTGGCGGCTTTGATGCTGCAGGCAGAAACGGAAACTTTGACATGCAAGGCAGAGTGGGTGGAATGGACCCCATGGGCCGTGGTGGCATGGATATGGGTATGGGAGGAAGGGGCGGAATGGACATGGGTGGGAGAGGTTTCGATGCCATGGGCAGGAGCGGGTTGGAAGGAGATGGACGAGGGGGTCTCGACATGGGCGGCAGGGGCGACATGAGCATGAGGGGAGGAGGGGGCCTTGACATGGGCGGTAGAGGCGGCTTCGATGTGGGCATGAGAGGTGGTGGTGGCTTTGAATCTGGTGGCCGTGGAGGTCTTGACATTGGAGGAAGAGGTGGCGATGCTGGTGGCAGGGGTGGCCGTGGCAACAGGTCTGGTGGCCGAGGAGGCTCCATCACCGTGAAAAATGTGAGTCACATTTGTAATTTTAGGCATGCCTAGTGCAGCTCTTGTGATGTTTTAGTACTTTTACTTAGAATGGTAGTGCAAAGCCTTGTTGTCTCAATAAGTTAGTGATTCTTGTCTGATTCTGACATTGATTTATTTGTATTTGTTTTGTGATATGTATACATACATGTGCACATGGTGGATGGATCATTATGTTTTATTGATACTTTCCATTTGTGTGTGTGTGTACAATTCAAATTCTAATGCTAAGCCTTTGCATTTTGTTTAGTTGCCATACAGCCTTAGCTGGCAAGATCTTAGAGACAGATTCAGGGATATTGGTGAGTAACATATATTATTATTTTTTACATGTTTCATTTCATCCTTCTGGTTATTGTGTTTTGATTTCCGGTTGTTCTAGTGTACTCTTAGTTTCTTGTTAACAGGGCAAAATTGTATTTGATTTATTTTTATTTTTATGATAATTATTTTTTTCTTACAAAGTGTTTTAAAAGTGTGTTTTGTGCACGTTTAATGATTAAATGTTTATTGATCTACATTCCGTAGTTTTCCATAAGGAAGGTTCAGATAAGGGACTAGGGTTAAATTTTGTTTACTTCATGTTATTTCGATACCCATGCCTGTTCTGTTGAAAAATGTGTCATTTTAATTTCCAAGAAACTCGTCATTTTGTCTCTAAGTAAACAGTTGCCAAAGTGCTTTTCTTATCAAGCAAAATTAGATGCTCCCAACATCTGAATGTGACAGCACAGTGAGGTGGTGTTTGATGTGACATGCTGGAGTTATTTTTTTTTGTTCATATATGTGCATTGTCTACTGCATGAAGTGATTTTTTCACGGAAATTTTAGGAGAAGTGCAGTTTGCTGAGATCATCATGGACAAAGGTCGGCCTTCAGGTGATGCTATCATACGCTTTGCACACGAGGAGGATGCCATCAGAGCTGTCAGTATCCTTTCATGGTAATCGGAACTGTTTGAAGGAAGTATCTGTTCACCTGTCACTGTAGGCAGTGTGCCTTGCTACCTGTCACTGTAGGCAGTGTGCCTTGCTACCTGTCACTGTAGGCAGTGTGCCTTGCTACCTGTCACTGTAGGCAGTGTGCCTTGCTACCTGTCACTGTAGGCAGTGTGCCTTGCTTGAACAGGCTAACTCCATCTTAAAGAATCTTTGCTAAGCCAAGTTATGTTTTGGAACAGTTTCGCTCGTGGGTCTGCCTGTGCTCTTGAAATTATTTCATCTTGGTGATTAGTGCAGCTGTTAATGTGATACAATGTTACTTACACTTTGCATGAGAGGTTGAACATTCAAATTCTACGACTGTTGTTACACTACTGGAGTGCTCTTTGTGGTCGCTGCGTTATCTTTTTGTTGGCTCGGTGCCAGCGTTACAGGCGCTGTCATAGTCCAGGTGTCTAAGTGGTGTAATGATAGAAACCATAAAAACAGCTCAGGCCGATCTGTGAGCATAAAAATGGTAGCATTAGCCCCTGTAAACTTTGAGGCCATATTTTTGTCCTCCCACATGAACAAAGAGCGTGATTGTTTTTTTGTGTGCAGATTTTCAGTATTATTTTGGTAAAGAAGTGCTGTTACATGCACCTTCAAGTTATTGAGTCACACTAAGACCATGCTAAGTATTTCGTCTTCTAATGGTTTAGTTCTTGCTTCTGTTTAAACACAGTAGCCGTAACTGTCATGTTCTTCACACTTAGCACACAGAACAGTCCTCGCTTATGTGACAGACACTATGGACATACTGTGTTTAAATCAAAGAAAAAACATGTTTCACCATGGGACTAGCATTGTAGGGAGATTATTCCTTAACCATGCTTCAGACCTTGCAGACGGCAGCCGCATTGACGGACGCACCATCCGAGTTGTCATGCGCAACTGAACTTGGGGCCAACTGAAGACAGCTGCAGGAGGAGGCAGCTGCGGACAGACCTAACGCAGACTCACACCGCACTATGGCCAGCGGTGTATGTATTCATTTGTGTACATCAGTGGTTTTCATATCTTGTCAGCTCTTCTTGAACTCGCATTGGACTGGAGGAGTGGAACATAGATTCTTTCACAAGAACATTGAGTTGAATACAAAGTTTTGACCGCTGCTGAAGTGGCTGATGAGATTTTGGCCAAACTTTGGTTTCTTATGAATGGTTTTTGCGGTTTCTGTTTTAGATGTTTTGGATACTCTCCATTCGTTTATTACGTGAGCAGATGTCAGAAACTTGAATTTGCGCTTAACTGGGAGCGCTGCGCTGATTTTGTTGTGTTTAATGTCTTTAGCTGTGTATGGTAGCTCCATGTAGTAGTTTTCAGAAATAAAATTGTTCATTTTAAATGAGGCTTTTGTATTCAGGATTTTGTCAGCTGTTTGTCTAGCTTGTCTTTCTTGTAAGAGTAGTGTGCAACTTAGGTGGAGAGGTTTGTCAGACTGAGCCATGTTTCCTGTTGCCTGCTTGAACATGATCTTGCAACCAGAATATCTTCCAGCTGTTGGCTGCCTGAGAATGGCCAAACTACATTGAGGTGTACAGCTGTTGTACTTCCAAAACGAGTCAAAGTTAACAATGTGCTGGCGGTTATTGGTTGGTCTGATGACGCAGGTCGTGGAAGTATTGTATACCTTTTTTTTTTTTTCAATTTCAAGCACGGAGACTGGTGAGGTTAAAAAGAAAATCTGATTTTGATTGAGGATTTCAAGACAAGCGGAGCAGATACCTTTCCTCTTCAGTTTCTGATTTCTAAATTCATTTAAGACACGTTTCTGTTGCACATTTCCCTTGGAAAGGATCCAGGGTTATGAAAGCAGTAGTGCACTTGTCTCTATGGGTTGTTACCGAAGGGTTCAGGTGATCCCACTTGGTTTGACCTGTAGATTAATCGCATCTTCCGGGTAAATTCAACAAGGGGTGCCACATGTAGCTCTGGGTTTATGTTTATTGCAAACTGGATTTTTAACTGCAGAGTGCATTGATATGACATACAAGGTCAGTCAACCTTGCCGGGGTCGGGCAGTTGTAATAAGATCTGCCAAAAGTGCCATGCACATTAATTTAATCATCCCGCTTGCCACTCCTGTTTGATGAGGTAGAACACAAGATACTCATAAGACCAGATTTCTGTTCAGAGATAGAGGCAAATGGTGGTCATGTCATGGTTCCTTACAGCTTTCTTCAACTGTGCATGTGATGGGGCGAGACAAGAATGTAAAACAGAACTGCTGTGCTGAGATTTGTAGAGGAAGAATAGGAAAGATCTGAGCCTGACGTTTTCATTTGGTCAGTTCGGTTGCATCCTCTGAAGAGAGTCTGTTGATTGCTGTTGATTGCATTGGGTTAACACAAAAGAGGCTGGTGACAGCTGTGGTATATGAACTACCACACTCATTGATTTTGAATTTTATGGAAACATTTTTTTCACAAGCCATTTTAATGGAAAGATGTTCTGCTCTGCTGAATTGGATTGCTAGGGTCCTTTTTGTGAATGATCTGCAGTCTCTACATAATTAGGCAGAAAAGCTCAATTGAAAAGCAGTTTAAGATTTTTTTTTACGCGAGTTTCATTCATGTTTTCTGTGTACTAGTGTGTGTTGTAGTTCCTTTCTTTTTCTCTGGTTTGCTCTCGCTCTCTTTTTCCCTCGTCTTTGCATTGCTCTGTGCGTGTGTGTGTGTGTGAGAGAGTGAGTGTGTGTACATACATAATAAACCCTGCATCGTCAAAGGGGGTGCCTTGTGCTTAGGAGCCGGAATCACTTTCAGTTTTTTTATATTTTTAATTACACATGGTCTTTCATTCATGATTTGACTCAACTGTGACAGCCTATTGATAGCATGTCCACAGTGTAGGCGCTCCTTTTTACTTGTCTTCGGGCATTTCACCTGGCATATTGGCAAACATAAAAAGGAAGAGTCTGCCGTTGAAGACGGCAGACCTGAATGGACGTCCATTTCTTTCTGTCGGTGTCCCAGGTTTTTTTTATTTGATCAGTACAGCCGTATGACTGAATGAAGCACACGACAGTTACAATGTACCACATCTGCATGTATCCTTTCCGAACAAGTGTATGGGGCTCAAGTCCATTGAGTAACCTACATTTGAGTTTCTGGTTGGTTTGAAACCTGGGGAATCCGCCTACACCATGCTGTATTTGTGAGCTGGTCTTACAGTTGTCAGGCATCTTTTTCACTCATGGGCGACTGACTGAAGGCCAGGGACATGGCCCAACACACATGTAAGGCGCCCATGACAGAAAGTACCACATTCCTACACTGTAAATGAGTATGGTGGAAGACTTGTACAGAGGTGGCGGAGGCTTGATCGCAGGCTGTTTTGAACAACTCTGGCATGAAGAAAGCAGGTTGTGGATTTCAGTTTAAGAGTTCAGCCTTGGTCGGAGGAGGAAGAAGAAGATACTGAGGATCTGGGTATTTATGAATTTTCTTCTTGTTTCAGAATAAATATTTTGTTTTATGTAATAATGGTTTTCTTTCACATTTACTGGCCTGTCAGCTGATTCTGGAAATTGTTTATCAGGTTGTGCTTGAAGAGGCAGTGTATCAGCTTCCTCGTTGGCTTTTTGCCCCCTGCTTCAAAACTGGCATTATGCTGTGGATACTTTTCCATACACATCTTTTGCAGGTTTCATCAAAAGTTACCAGAAACAGTGGGATTGCCGTGTTGAGTGTTTGGATAGTAAATTTGGTTCATACCCATTATATTATTGTAAGACGCCATTTCCCTTTTTTAATTAAGAAAAGGGGCTGTGCACACAGGAGCGTCTTGTTGCTTGGCGTGAAAGAATATTGGCGTTGACAACATTTCACAATGGACCTCTAGAAATAATCCTGAGGCTGATGACTGATGTGGTTTTCTTGAGTGACCGATGGTTCCAGTTTGGATAATTTCAATTGCAACTATGTTAACGTCACAAGTAGCACTTGCCATCGAGTGCTTGCTAGTGGAAGTTAAATATATTTTTGTGAATTTTGAACCTTTGGCAGTTATGTATCATTTGGTAAACCGCTAGTGATTTCATGTGGATAGAATTTAAAGTAGCGACAGTTTTGAGACCACGGTTTGCCAGAGTTAGTGAGTGAGTGATGCCATGCAGGCCAGAATTGAATGAATGGCAGTCCTGTGGTGAGAAGTTGGTAGGAGCTTGCAGAAGTGATGAAAGACATCATGATGCCGGTGATGAAGACAAGATAAAGAACAAGAAAATGAAGAAGAAAACTTCAGAAATGCCTTTCATGTGCCCTGTATATATATTTTATCATTTTCAGGATTTGCCCCTTGACAACATGTGTGCTTGCATTTGTTTTGCAGGTTTATTCTGTTACAGATGTCTTGCTGTGGAAAGTGTGGTTTGTAATAGGAGCAGCTTTAGAGTTTGGATTCTTTCTGTGATGATGACAAGCTCACAGTTGTCTCGTTGAACAGGGGAAGTTCACCTAGGTTTTGGCTTTTGCTTGGGGGCTTTCAGTTTTTACCAGTTTGCTGTCACTTTGAACCATGAGGATTATCATTTTGCTCAGTGCAAAGGATCAAAATCTGGCTGTGAATCTGACTGTTAGGACGATTAGTATCGGCAGTATTTCATAGATAAGGTTCAAACAAGAGTACTGAGAGTGGTTTTATAACAGTTGTTTTGGCACCAGTTTGCCATGCGTGTTGACGTTCTTTAGCTGTCTGGTTTCCAGTTTCAGACCCCGTGCAAGAATGTATGCCAGATGTGATTCATTGGTTGTTGCCATGTGCACTTCTGTACTGGCAGTTTGATCCAGGACTTACCGTCAGACTCGTTCAAAGTTTGGCTGATGGACATGTGCCTGGTTTCATGTTACTGTTGCATGTCTTCTAGAACTTCACGCATGGATCTTTGTCTCACACTATTAACTATGGTAAAATAAAATTGGCTAGCACTGTCTTAGGCCAGCACTTAGGTCACACAGTTTCTGGTTTGAATTGTTTTTACCATGCACTGGTACGTATTTCATGTTTGTTCAGTGTTCATGCAAAAAGGTTTGGTGATAAAGGAGATCTGAAAGAGACGTCAATCAACTGTTCAGGGGTTGCTCTTGAAAATTCTTTTCCTTCTTGTCCACCTTTCAGTGGAGATTTTTTTGTTGTTGCAAGAGTTGTTACAATATTTTGTTGGAATTTCTTTGTGAAATAATTGCTGTACATCCACTTGAGTTGCTGTCATTGCAGGGTAGAAAGTTTCGATGAATGTTGGATGGAGAATTTGTTTGGGGTGTTCTAGATTGATTTTGTTCCAGGCACACAGGTGAGAGAGAGGACGAGACGTGCTATGCACAAACTGATGTGATGTTATCATTGCTGAAGGACAAAAGCTGGCAGTCCGCTATCTTCATGTTCAGAGTTCTCCATGGTGTTCTCTAAGAACCCAGTCCTGTGGTATATCTTGATGGTGTGCAGTTTACTGGAAAGGTGGGGATCAAACTACAGCTTAGTTGAAAATTGAAGATGACTTGGGCAAACTTGAGACTGGTTCAGAGGCATGGGGCGAGAGCAAGCTGAGTGTTGCAGGTCACAAGGTCGAAGCTTGCAGGAAATTGGAAGAAAATCAGTGCAGGTGTATTGGAACTAATGGAAGAATATCATCAGACTCAGATCCACTGAACAGAGTTGTCGTAAGTATGGTACACTTTGTTTAGTGAGAATATTGCGTGGGTCTTGCAGCTGGTCTTGTTTAAGCTTGTGGCTGCCGGACGTACAAGGCTATGCACGGGGATAAGACACACGGGGAAAAAAGCTTCAGGATTTGACTTTGTCTTCCTTTGTGCTGAGAGCAGAATGATGCTCACTGCAGTGTGACTGCTAGTACTGCAGTTTGTTAAGTGGGCATGCACTGCTGGTGTATGAGGTTGACGTTCTAGATGGATTTCATTTTTACACCAATCATTCTGAGAGAAGTACGGAAGAGTCCTTTCTTGGATGCCTTAAATGTCGTTGAGATTAGCAGTGAATGCTGTATTGTGTCCGTTGTTAAGGGAATTTGTGTACCTTGAAATAAAAAAAAAAAAAAAATTATTCTCTATAAACCATCACTGTCCAACTTGTATTGCTAGAGCTAACTTGTATAAATTTGGCACAACAGCTGAACTATATGTATTTCAAAGACAGGATACACAAACTGGTGCAAAAAAAAAAAGAAGAAAAAAAAAAAGAGAGGCTTGCTTGAGAGTTGACATGTTTGAGGGTTTTGGGGGGATGAAATCCTTGAGTGAAACCATTTTAAACAAAGCTACATAATGCTGGGGTAAGTAAACATTCTGTGATTGATGTTGTAGTGGGTAAAACAACCAGAAGCATTGTCTGACTGCAGCTGTATCTCTTATAGGTGATGGGGCAGTGAGGTGTGCAAAGTGCGATTGGACTCTGAACATCAGTCAGCAGATTAGTCAGGTATCTTTCCTGCAAATGTTTACACACACACACACACACTTGCCTTTGATTCTTAACCCTCTCACTGCCACTTCCTCAAAATTTAATTAGTTATCACCGCTTTCAGGTTACAGCAGTGTCCATAGTTAAACTGAAATAGAGTAATTTGAAATCACAGAATGCATAATTAGAAAGCTCCTCACCGAGATACGAGAGTCAAACCAGAATCAGTTGTGCTTCCTTGAAATTGTGGGTGCATGCAACTTGCTTCTGAACGATACTACATGTTCCGTTTGCCATTTTCATATGGTACTGTTCCCATGTTTCAGCATGTTCTCATCCTGATCAGGTCTGGTGGAGGACTGGATACTGTCACTGGGATCGCCGAGGATTTGGAGGAGTAATGGATGGGACAAGATGAGCATGATCTACATGCTTGATGAGGGGGCTTCGCTGCGCTTTTTTTGTTAAAGTTATGCAGTGGAGTCAAACAGGGACAAGAACTGAACATGCTATACCTTAGTTGAAAGCATGAAGTGAAGTAAAGTCTTAAAATTGAAAATACTGCCGCAGTTGTTCTGTCTGTGTGTGTGTGTGTGTGTGTGTGTGTGTGTGTAAGGGAGGGAGAGAGAGCGTGAGAGAAATTTTGGACTGTGTAGAACACAGTATGACTGCATTCTAATTCATCCATGTATCACTTTAGTATGTGACAGTTTCAAGTACAGTAACTGTCACTTTTTATGGAATGACTGCATATTGAACACAAAAAATGGACCAATCAACTTCATACAACTAGCAGTCTCGCACAAAATCTTACAAACCAACACCAACATCAGTGTTATATTTTTATTTGATGGATAAGTAGATACTTCAGTCATAGTAATAATGATTAGTTTGTGGTGCAAAATGCTCACGAATACGGCAGGCCCCATGGGGCCTTAAAACGCTACGCGCACAACCACAGACACACACACGAGATGTTCATTGGATAATACAGATGAGGAACAGGAACCAAACTTCACCGACATGTACAGATAAAAACATAAAGCAGAATACACTCAAGCCATACTGTGCTGCACTCATACTGGGGTGAGGTTACCAGGATAAACACACTGGCTCAACTAACAGCTCACTGGAGAGAAACACACACTGCAGAAAATAGTCATGGGTGTCGTGCACATGGCAGTGGTACCCCTGAGCCATCGTGACGTCTCGTACACCTTGGACAAGAAATCAGCAAGCAGAATACAGAGAAAAGCTCAATTGATACCAAAGAGAAAGCACTGCATTTGATTGGAAACGAATTTATGGAAATCAGTTTATGTGTTATTTATTTTTCTTCAAATTAAGACGACTTCGAGATTCCATATTTTTAATTGACCGCCGTCCATTGTCCAAAGCGGCGTCTGCTGAAACTGCGGCACGATGTCTGATAGCGAAGTCATCGCTCTAGAGGACGAGGAACCCGTGCAAAAAACAGAGGAGGAGGCGCCACAGAATGGGGAAAGGGAAAAAAGCAAGAGGTGAAATTGCATGGCTTTGCGCTGTAATAGACCAGTCGTCCTAAACGGAGATTTACATCCGGCTTCTAGCCCAAAATGGCGGCTTTGAATTTTCTTTGAACCACGTCCTTTCGTTTCGACCCATCCTCGGTCAGCATGGTTCACTACCTTTACTACAAATAGTAGAACAGAGAGAGAACAGCTCGGCGACCTCCTGATTAAACTGCAGATTTTGTTAGTTATGTACCGGCATTGTTCATCCTTTAAAAAAAAAAAAAAATATATATATATATATATATTATATATATAAAGAATTAAATAAAATTGGGTGGTGCAACCTTCTCGATCAAGTAGCATGTAACTTATTGTTAGACGCAGACAAAATCACCCATAACCAGCCAGAGTTAAATTAACCCCATTTCATGTTCAGACCAGATTAACGAGGCATATATTGGCGACCACATAGTTTTTGACTAGGATCAATTGACAAACTTAAAACATGCAATTTGTCTGCCTAAACGAGTTTATCTAATTTGGGATGTATCCCGTTGTCAGTTTGAACACGGGTGAATCTAGGGCCGGATACATGTTTGTATTCAGTCATGCCCTGTGCCATATTATTTCTGTGGATGATTAGCTGATGTTTTTTCTTGTTAGTTTGTTGATGAACAGACATGTATAAACTTACGCACTAGAAAGCATACACTGATGTTTTCATTCAGTGTATGAGAAAAGCTTTAACAGTAATGATATATTTGTTTCAGTCGGCGAGATAGGAGACGATCTCGTTCAAGATCACCTCGTAGATCACGGTCAAGATCGCGTTCACCCAGGCATGACAGGAATTGGAGGGGTCGCGTCGTGAATGTCAGTTCCACAAGAGTGGTGGTGAAGAACATGCCATATGAGTTGAAATGGCAGGACATCAAAGACCTCTTCAGGAAAGAAGGTATATTTTCAGAAAATTTGCTGGGAAAAAATCTCCTTTGGTTTAAGTGGATGACTTTCACTGCATGTCATCAAGCTTGACAAATTATTTTGTGATCTTAAAGTTAAACTTTCAAACCACTACCCACTCTTTACTTTTGTGAAAACACTGGGAATCCAAGGTTTCCCAGTTTCGTGTTCTTGTGTAATGTTGTGAATCAAGTAAGCATTACAATGATTTTTTGAATGAACATATGACCAATGTTTAATCACAAGCTTATAGTTAAATACATGTATTATTTTTATAAGGTGTGTGTGGCAGCTTGTTCAGATTGGGCAGTATGTATTCAAGTTTCAACCGTTTCACATTTCCATTGTTGCAGTGGGAGACGTGGCTTATGTTGAGATGATTGAGGGCAATGATGGAAAGCCCAGGGGAATGGCGTAAGTTTTGAACAATTGAAGCGTATGAACTATTATGTCTTAGAATTAGTCTCAGCACTTAAGAATCATTCTTTTGTAAAAATTATAGGTTTCATGTGCTTCTAATTCTATGCTGTACTGTACTTTGCTGTTTTAGCAACTGATCAAAAATGCATGCAATGAATGTTGAATAATAACTCGTTGCTAATCTGGCTACAAATTCACAGATTTGAGTAAGTGATATCGTACGGTGGTTTATTTATTTTCCAGTGTCATCGAGTTCAAAGACAAAGATTCCTCCAGGAAAGCCATTGAAACCATGCATCAGTACAAAGTCAACGACAGATACCTTGTGGTTAATGAGGTAAGCACAGAGATCGAAGCTAAGAAGGTTTGGCAGTATACCACGTAGTTTGAAAAAAATTGATGTCTAGGTCTTCAGCTGAAAGACGGTAACATTCTTGTAGCTTTGAGTATCACAGTATGGCTTATTATCTGTTTATGAATCTAGTCTGAGTATGGATTACAGTTTAAATGCAGAATGCTTTGTAACAAAAACTTTAACTTTTGAAACAAGTTTCTTCAACTTTTTGATGGCTGTTTCCCAGTAAAAAGGTTCTCACCTTTTAAAAATGATATTACATGTACTAGTTATTGTTTTCAGTACATGTTTCCAGTTGCATTACTGCTTTTGTTTGCCAGCGTATAAATGTTACTGGTGCTATCATTGTGTGTTTAATTACTGAGAAACTTCCCCTGATTCTGTTTCAGGAGCGTGACAAAGACAGGCGGCTGTTTCAACAGCTTGGTCACATGCCTGGCGGGGGAGGGAGGGGAGGAGGCGGAGGGGGCGGAATGGACATGCGTGGGGGCATGGGGATGGGTGGTGGTGGCGGTGGTGGTGGAGGAGGTGGTATGGGCGGTGGGGGTGGTGGTAACATGAACATGGGTATGGGTGGGGCTGGAATGGGCATGGGGATGGGTGGTCTTGGGGTTGGAGGGGGGATGGGGATGGGGGCGGGCATGATGCAGAACAACCTGGGAGGGCTTGGGGGCATGACGCCAGACGTCCTGGCACAGCTCGGCATTGAGGGACCAATCTCAAATACAGTATTCATCGCAAATGTAAGTTCATTCTGACACACTTTTCCCCTCATAGTCTGTGTAAGTCCAGTTACTAGTTAACGTATAATTTTGGGTGATGCATCTCCCATCCATATCTTACAGATTGAAATGCATGTTTCTCGTCATTTTAACTAATTTAAGTGGTGTGGTGCCGAGTTGCACCTCCTTCATACACATTTTCTATAGGGTCTAATGTTTGGTGTTGCTTAACAAAAAATTTATGTGTTTGGGGGATACATATGCTGGCTGTCCTGAATATGTCCTAAATATAATGTATATAAAACAGTGTTTTCCTCAATTTTTTAAGTTCACAAATTGTAGAGGACTGATCTGAGTATATATATATGCACTACTGTAGTGTAAGTATTTGTCCTGGTATCTTCTGGAATGTATTCTTTTCATCTACAATACGTAATTTCTCTCTCTCTCTCACTTTTTGTAGCTTGACTACAAAGTGGGACACCACAAACTCCGTGAAGTCTTCAAGCTGGCGGGTAATGTGATAAAGGCAGAAATCAAAGAGGACAAACAAGGAAAGTCCCGTGGTATGGGAATCGTTCAGTTTGAACATCCCATGGAAGCCATTCAAGCTGTCTGTATCCTTTCGTATCGGTATTATCAGCAATTTTATTATTTGAAATCTAAAATTTACACCCGGTATCTTTCTGTCATCCCCCCCCCCCCCCCCATCCACCACACATGCACACATTAAAAAAAAGAAGTTGTTGTTTTTTAAAGTGCACAGTTGGTCTACTTTAGTATTAGGTTTACAAGTTTTAATGTGCCTATGAAAAAACTGAGGAACCCGTCTTACGTACGCTAATTGTAGTTGCAAATGTAGACTGTTTCATGCTTCATTAGTGTATGCACACTATTATGAAGGTGGCATGACCACGCATTGTTGAGTTCTGTGCTGATAGTGATACTTCTGTTAAATATAGTTCATTCACAATCATTGTCTTGTCCCTCTTGAGAATATTGGATAACTCCACAGCCCTTGCAGCATCACAACTAGGTGATTTTGCATCCTTAATCAGGACGAAGCTATGTTCAACGGGCAGACACTGTTTGACAGAAAGATGATCGTGCGGATGGACAAAGTGCCTGAAGAAACCCAGCCACAGGCCTCAAAACTTCCAAGTGAGATCAGATACACAACTTTAGAATTGCAATTGCTGTTGCTGAAAACAGAAAGCTTTTTTTTGTGTAAGAAGAGAAATCTGCGATCATGGTTACCATTCACAGTGTTCTTTATGTGGTCTATGCTAATACTGTATGTACGAATTCCATGTTGTCAGCTGTAGTTTCATTTCGTAAAAGGCAAAGTCTCTTACCAAATCCGTAGCACCACATTTTTTTCTTTTCTTTTTCAGATGATGGGAGAGTTTAATGTTTGCTAGCCTGATGCTAGTATTTTTATGGTGATTGTGACAAAGTTGTCTTTGTTGTGTGTTATCAGGTGGTCTCAAATCTATTGGCATGGGTCTTGGTGTTGGAGGAACCCCACTTACCAACATCAGTCAGATCAGCAGTAAGTGATGGGTTTGTGTTGTACAGTAAATTTGGCGTGACGGACAAGTCACAAACATAGCCACATACATTCATCTTTAGATAAGACAACAATAATTATAATTTGTAAGATAACAAAAGTCCTTAGAAACCATAATTTATAAAACTAAGCACCTTCTAATGTAGCTTTTTCAACGTAATGGTATACACTGATGAAGTCTGGACTTCACAACGGTCTTCAAGGGGTTTAACTGTAAGGAACATGGAACTCACTAGTATCAGTCCACTGTACCCTTCCATCATATGCAGAATCTTTTTTACTTTGCAGCTATGGCGTCCAGCCTGGGTCTTGGCGCTGGTCTGGGAGGGGGAGGCCTGGGTGGTGGTCTTGGCACAGGAGCTGGGCTGACAGGAAATATGGGGCTTGGGATGGACGCGGGCCTTGGTGTCGGCGGCGGACTTGGTGCGGGTGCGGGGCTTGGCGGTCTGTCAGGCCTCGGTGCAGGAGGCTTAGGCGCTGGATTAGGGGCGGGGCTTGGGGGTACAGGCGCTTTGGGGCTGGGTGGCATGGGACTTGGAGCTGGGTTGGGTGGAATGGGGGCCGGAGGGCTCGGCATGTCCGGAGATCTGCCGGCAGGACTGGGTGGTGTCGGCAAAGGTCTTGGAGGCTTAGGGGTCTCCGGAATGGGATCAAACATGAACATGATGGGTGGAGTAGGAGGGGGAGTTGAGAACTACGGAAGAGGAGGCGGAGGTGGGCGTGAAGAGAGAGGAAACCAGCGAGTCACCCGTCCAGATAACTGTACTGTTCTTGTCAAAAACGTAAGATTTGTTATCATGATCATCATGAATTTTATCAATGGTGTTTTTTTGTGTGTCTTTTATTTGTGAGTTTGTTCTTTTAGTGTACAGTCGTTCATGCTTAAGTATATATATAGAAAGGTGATCATGATCATTATTAATTTTACCAATAGTATTTTCTTTTTAAATAATGTGTCTTTTGTTTGTGAGTTTGTTCTGTTAGTATACAGTCCTTCATGTTTAAATTATGAAAATGTTACTGTCAGGCTGATTGTTGTGGCTTCCTTTGGGAAATTAACTTGCTGTGTTAACAAAAACAAATGATTTTGATTCTTTTTTCCAGCTTCCATATGCAGTGACATGGCAGGACCTCCGTGAACGCTTCCAAGAGATCGGTATGTAATGTTTCGCACTTATGAATTTGTACAACCTTTGTTTTCAAGAATATCAAAAGTGGATTGTATATTTTTTATATAAGTATTTCCAGTTCCATTTTGAACAATTTTTTTTTTTTTTTTTTTTAAAAGAATATACAGCCTTCACAAAAAGTTAAGGACCACTTGCAAATATTCAACTTTTGTCGTGGTGGCATGCTGGTGTAGTGCTGAACATCGCTGAAACGGCGGCTTATGTAGGCAAACAAATGAGCACAGTGCATAACCAGGGATGCATTCTTTGACCTGCATCTCATTTTTGCCGTGCAGAAAGCCCCAGGTATCGCTCACTGAACACTGAAACTCGGTCTAGTTTTGCCGAAATTGCAGATTTTCACACGCGCCAAGCATGCTGTGTGACACGCATGTGCCATCCACACAGTGGTTGCCATGTTCACTTATCTGTTTATTTTTTCTGATTTATTGAAACTGTCCCCATTATGTTGACTGGTCCTTAACTTTTTGTGAAGACTGTAGTTGCCAGTGTTCAGACACATCTCATACAGTTCCCTGTTGTTTGTGGTTTGTGTAGGTGAAGTCAAATTCGCTGAGATCAAAATGGAGAGGGGAAGATCATCTGGTCAGGGGTTGGTACGCTTCTCTAATGAAGACGATGCTGCCCGTGCCATCAGTATCCTTATTTGTAAAATTAGATCATGAATAATGTAAATGTATACATGTATGGAAATTTTAGGATACACCAGTAAGCCCTTTGTACAAAGATTTTCTGCTGCTGCTTTCAAGTGCTTTATGTAAGAAGTATATAAATTTGTCATGCAAATTAGTCACATGCACATTTTACACGCAGGATAGGTACATCATTTACATGTATACGACTCAAATGGTTCTGCTGAACATACTTCAAAATTTCATCTAATATGGTTGAGTTATAATAATGCTGCAAGCGAATTCCCAAGCGTTCCTTGAATTGTTTTGAATAGTATAGTCTTGACACCAACAGTGGAACTGTCTTTTTACTAGTTGTATACTCTTCGAAACTGAGATGTAGATGTACGTACACATTTTGTATTTTATCAACAACTTTAACATCATCCGTCAAGAGAATGCATCTTTGGGAAAATCTGGTCTGAGCCCAAAGTCCGCCCCTTACAATTTGACAGGGGATTGGTCTAGCGGTCAAGGCATCCGACTTCGGATCCTGAGCTGCCTGGTTCGAGTCCCCGGTGGGCAGGAATATGGTGGGATTTTTCCTTACCATATCGAGTCAAATCCATGTGCAGACTCGTTTACGGTGCCTGTCTCGCCTTCATGTACACACGCACGCACATACATCAAGTGTGCACGCTAAAAATCCCACGTTCATCTTTCGAAGACAAGTAGGCTGTGGCCGGTGTCGTGGTAGACAGAAATACTGTCGCATGCACCAGAGTGAATAGCAGGATGGAGGTTTGCACATAAAGTAGTGCTTAGTGGCAGCAGGCTTTCACTGCTTCGTCCTCCAGCCCTGCGGCGCCGTGAGCATTTCAGCAGAGATGGATATGTGCTCCGAGGAGAAGTCTACCATACCATACCATGTTACATGTAGTATTGCTTCTTGTGATATGCCCACTTGCTGCTTCCTTAACCCTGATTAGACAATCTGGACCAAACACGATTCGAAGGACGCACAATTGAAGTCCGCATGTACCGAGGTTGAGGAAGCACCCTCTGATGCATGTGTATTCCAGATACAGACTCCGCCAGACTCCCGAGTAGCAACAACACACGCTTGGGGTTAAACATGGAGTACGTATTCCAGTGAACAGTTTTTCGCACGCAGAGTGTTGACTTCCGTTACTGACCATTCTCTTATCGTGATTTGGTTCGGGAATCCATTCATCCTTTTGCAACGTGCTGTCGACGTCTTTGGTGGCTGTCTTGACAACTCTTGACGAAGTGAACAGTTTTGTGACTCTGGCTGAACTGGGTGACTGGCTTAGATTGTTTTCTGTCACTGGCATCAGAAGTGTACTGTCTGGTTTCTTTATGTTGCTCCAATTTTATCATTTTTTTTTAAATATTGGTAATAGGCAGGATTTTATTAAGTGTAAATCAGTATGTGGTAAGTTGTCATTTTTCTAGTTCCTTTGCATTGTTGTTGGCTCATTTAGTTACATCTTCGTTCAGCTGTAAAAAATCAGTTTTTATCAGCGCAGGTCTTCGTTCCATATTTTGTCGTGTCATTTGGAGTCGCCTGGTTTGTACAGTTCCTGAATAAAGGGTCTTATATTATCATGTTTCTTTTGTGCTGTTATTTGGGGGTTGTACACTTTGTTTGCTGTATTGTTTAGTTCATTTGAAATTTGCTGGGAGCCTTTTTGCTAGTAGACGTTCTTTAAAGTTCGAGGGAGTTGCCAAACATGTTCAAAGCTGCTGCTGATACGAGTGTTTTGGGGGGGGGGGGGGGGGGGGGAGTTTGGTGCAAGGTCCCTTCATGTTTTTAGAATCGGCTACCATTAAATTTAATTCACCTGGTGTGTTGGTAATGTTTCAATACATTTTTACATCACCTGTTGCCATAAACTGTTTTCATTAATTTCATGGTTTGCAACTCGGGAGTAAGTTCTGTAATCATGTTAAAACCTTGGCATTTTCTTGGACTTCGAGTTTGTGCTGCCTAGGATTCTTTAGCTTAATTTTTTCTAAGTCTCTGCCAGTGTATATAGCAGTTGCAGTTAATTCATATCATGGGCTCAGTTCTCTCCTCCTTTTGCGGTTTTGTGTGTACTATGTGCTCTGGTGCATTTAACAAAACAGTCAGAAAAATGCCAAGAACTGAACAGGTTCTAAGTTGGCAACATTTGTTTCTGAGTTTGTTTTAATTTTTTTTTAATTGTTTCATAATTACTAGAATTTTTCCTGGGCATTCTGCATTAATTTGAAGCAAACAACTGCAGACTTTTAGTTCCCCAGTTAGTTACAGTTACAGTACTGCTGTCATGTTTTTAATGTCTGCACATGATAGTTTTGCCAACGTGGTGGTAGCGAATATATGGGGGATTTGCAGTATTGGTGAGCTTGTCCTCCAGTTATTTTTCCTGAAGATGGAAAGCAGTGGCTAACGTGATGCAGTGCTTGAGACTGGGGCTCAGCCTGCGTACTTCACCTGCGGTCCAAGTTTTCGTCCTGCACAGGCAGTTAATGTGCTGATGGTGAGCGTTGGTTGGAAAGTCTCTGCATCAACTCACTGTTGGAAAGATCCTCCTCGTCTGTGCGTTTCAACTGCTTTGTGGAAACCACGTGAGAGTGTTCAGTATCTCAATGGAAACGCAGCAGTATTTCACATCGGTCAACTTGTTTGCCAGTCTGATGTGGTTTTGTGGTAAGAGCTTTGTACTTCTCGGGCTTTGCCTTTACATGTTTTGCTTGGAATTTCACGCTTTGAATTTCCTTCTAGTTCTTCTTTGAAATTTACTCCTGGCGTACCCTTTTGAAGGCATTTTGCATTTTGTGTGTGTGTTCTGTGTGTCTGCTTAAAATGGCAGTAATGATCAGGTCAAGTTTGGGGCCCATCTTTTGGATGTTAGAGGGCAGAATTGGTAGTGGAGGTTAATATTAAAAAGAAAAAAAGAAAAAAAAGGCTTGTTAAAGTTTTCAGCTAAACGTTTTTTTTTTTTTTTTTTTTTTGTAGTTTGTACAAGTGATCCTGTGCTCATGAGTGGCTCCTTCCTGTGTTCATAAGAGAGAGAAAAAAAAAGAAAAAATTGTTTCATAATTTACTTCCTTTTCTGTGTGTTACGATCTACTACAAGTTTGTTTTGTTTGATCTGTTCTGTTGTTTGAAAGGAGTTTCGGCTGGGTGACATCTAATGCGCTTTATTTTTACACTTTGAAACAGCCTTTTGCAGATCTATAGCTTTGTTTGAAGTGTGTGGTCCACATAGAAGTTTCTCTTTGCTGGCCGTCCCTGTACAACAGTGACTATCCCTGACCCTCAAAGGCCTTGACACGGTCATATTTGCTTTAATATGAGACCTGTTCCCTTGGCCACTTGGTTCTTTTGTGATGCTTTAGATTCTCCAGTTGCCAGGCATCGAGTTTCTACAAATGGTATGTTGTAAGGAGTCCGCGGTGTGTGTAAGTACATACATTCATTTCTTTTCTTTGGGTTGGTTGACATTCGTTCCGTTTTTGTGTGGGGGAAACAGTCCTGTTAAATTCAGTAACTTTGAGTTGTTTACTTTTTTGGTATTGTTTTTGTTTGTCTTTGGGGGCAAGTCATTCAGCACTGGATTTGATGAAAGTTTGACCGTCACAATTGTGGCCAGGGTTGGTTTGACCGACGATTTGTACGAACGAGGCTGTGCCTGATTTTCACTTGGGCAGAAATTACTAAAACTTACAAGCATGATCATAAATGTGTTTAGCCTTTATCACGTCACACATCTTCGGTATACAGAGATTAAAATTGTACATAATAATTGCTTTGTAGCAGAATAAGAAGGGCTGACTAAAGACTTTGGAATAGTGCAGAGTACATGTAACAATTTCTTCATGCTCTTTACATTGGGTTGAAGCCTGTGCTACTAAAACTTTGAACGCTGAGCATGCTGTCTTTTCTCTGCTTGCTGCTTCTTTGGTGAGCAACCTCACTTTCAACTGTGTAGCCAGTTTGGTGTCCAGGATAAGGGCAGCCCTTCTGTTCTACCCATTTATCAATAGGTTACATGGACCTAAACAGTCTGAAAGAGGCAGTGTTAAAAAAAAAAAAGTAAAGATAATAACGAAATAAAGGAAAAATTGCTAGAAAACTTGACAGGGCTGCAGGTTTTGTGATTCTGACACAGTGAAGTGAGAGTTCCTTTTAAATGTATTGCGTTTTGTGTTCCAGGTAGAAGCGCAAGGCTTGCCCAGAAAGAGTGGCACTGTGGCCATATTGGGCTTTTACAGTACATGTCTTCATTCAAGAAGTGTACAGTGCTACAGGTAGTGTCATCCTTCAGTAATAAATTTTACAGTAATACACAAAAATGCATGTAGCCTGTATGGGCAGCAAGATGTCTTTGGGGGAGGGGGGGGGGGTAAGTGTTACCTGTTGAGGTTTGGTAATTCTATAGAATTAAAAAAATCATGAATTTGTAATGATTTATGTATGTTTTGTCTGTCATTTTTTTCAGACATTACCAAGTACCATCACTGGCATGTGATTATCCTACCATGAAATCAGCAACCCAGTGGGAACTTTGCGGCAGGACATCGGATCAGATGGTTGACAGGGGTGTGCCACAAGATCCCTAGAGAGACAGTGTGTGTGTGTGTGTGTGTGTGTGCGTGTGTGTGCGAGGCAGTTTCCTGAAACATTTTCTGAGAGACAGAATATGCTCTAGGTGACTGACATTAAAATTGTGTTGAAAGTCTATGTGACTTTGCATTTTCTGTGCTTGTGAGAGCAAGTATACAGCACGAAAACTGAAGGTACACTTTAGAAATAGGATGGAGGCATGCTGCTGCTTAATATTCTTCAATAGACCATGAATATTGAATAAATGCATCTCATATGCTCAGCCTTTCTGTAAATAAGGGGTGGGGAAAATGGAAAACTTAACTGCACGCTACATATCACTCAAACACTCCAAGACTGTCATACACAAGCCTGGCAGATGGAAGGGATGACCGTTTATTGCAAGTCATGTACATATACCAAGTATTGAAACGTCCAATCACAGATTATTTCCAAAACATTTTTCATTACCTGCCACACTCGCCTAAAACCATGTCTTTTTTCTGGCAATTGTGATCCCCCCCCCCCCCCCCCAAAGCTACAAAATCTTTAAACTGACATTTGCAATGCACACAGTTTAAAAAACAAAAGAACATGATTTGGCTAGAGGCAGCAAGAAGGTTTCAGCAGCAAATATAATTGCACTAGCTCTCACACATTTCATTTGTAAAAGAAATTTCTGAACAGTGGAAGAATAGATCATTTGAGTGAATGTTCCTGTCATAGATGATGAGATCAGACATTTAAACCTGGGAAAAGAGACTGAATCACAACAATCTGAAGGCATGGACATTTGCGCAGATAGATACAAATGAAACCTTGCACGGCTGATAAGATCATTCGATCTGTATCCACTAAATGTATAACTAAAATACCTGTAATGTGTCTTGGAATACCTGTTAATATATTTGGAAATTAACCATGACTACACATTTATATTCATATTGATAACACTGCTCAATATTTTTTTTTTTGGAAACAAATCGCTTGCTCACACATCACAACCAATACAACTTCTATGCACAGGTATTTAAATTACAAATAACACTATGTCAGCTCTGACTGCACATACTGCAAGACTGGGGCTTCTTATCCACACTGGGCATAGACCAATGTATTTTTTTAAATTTCATTTCCGTCTAGTGCCTTACAAAGGCAGGCATATGTCTGATCATTGCTACACCAAAGTGGACAACATTCAGGACAAAGGACGTATGCTTTTCGAGTCAGGACATACTGTCCAATTATAGTTCACATGGATGTGAAGCCCTGAAAACTAATCATCAAATTCATCATCATCACTGCTTTCAGCCTCAGGGGATGGATCTCGTGTCACACGGTTGATGTTCGCTAAAGTGTTCCGCAGCAACTGTTGATGGGAGTCGGTCAGGGAAGCCGGAGGACTGTCATGGGTGACTGGTCGCAGATTGACACCATTTCGAATGAGCGCGAACATCTCCGACACAGGATCACCTGAAAAGATACAATGAAAGCAAGAACTAGGAAAGAAATTGCAGTTGCCTGTATTACACTGAAAAATGAGAGAAGCTGGCACTTTTTTTTTGGTTTGTTTGGTTTTTTTTGCGCGGTGGAAATTGTCAATTCAGGTTCCTCCTGAGACCCCCCATTTTTGCTGCTCTTCAATGCAAAGTGAGTACATATCAATTTACAATGGAACATACACCATGCATGTGTGTTTGTGATGGGGGGGGGGGGGGGGGGGGAGGGGGGAAGGGGGGATGAAAATTTATGACGGATTGATTCTAGCAGAGGCCAGAAGAAACCACACACGTCCTACTTTTGATAACACTTGTAAACAAGTGGGTTAAGTCTCTCGCAGATACTGGCGCTTTTAACTTTGATCAACACCGATGGGACAAATAACCAGGATCATATTCACACCATCTGTTCTAAAGGGCAAGTATTTACTGTAATACTGGCAGGTGTCCTAGTAACATGGTGTGTCTGACAAAAAACTTCACATACTCTCGGCTGCAGTGACGTCTTTCTGTGCTCGCTGGCTGGCAGGCTTCAGACGACCTCGTCCAGATGCAATCGCCTGAAGGTCAAGGCCAGACTTTTGCTCTGCGCTTTGCTCAGGGTCATCAGTGCGGGTTTTAAGTCTGCTCTTGGCATTCGCAAAAGGGTTACCACTGGGTGCACCTCCACCTGAGGATGGAAGAAGAGGTGGTGGGGGTGGAGGAGGAGGAGGGGGTGGGGGTGGCGGTGGTGGTGGTGGGGGTGGTCCTGACGGTGGTGGCGGCGGCGGTGGTGGTGGTCCAGCAGCATTAACAAAAGTGTCTTCATCTCTTTCATCTGGTGGTGGCTGTCCGCTGACGTAAATGCTGACACTTACATCCTGTGCATCTTTCTTGGCTCCAACAGTTTTCCTTGGCTTGATCCAAGGCTTCTTCTCTTGTTTTTCCTTGGCCGCAGCTTCAGGGGTACGAGAACTGGCGGACGCCTTCTGTGGTGGGGCTTGCTGTGTACGTCGCTTGTTGTGAATGCTCTCCATGGCCAGAGAATTTGTACTGGACATCATGCTGCCAGACATTCGGCGCTCGCTGGGGCGCTGGTACCGTGGAGCTTTGATGGCAGCAGGTGCAGGATATTTCTAAGTAAAAAGAATCAAGGAACTTCATGTCAAGAGTGGGTGGCTAAAAAAAAAAAAAAAAATGTACACAATCTCCTGAATGAAATTTACCATGCACTGTCATGCAACAAAAGCAGCTGAGCGCTGTGACACAAAATTTACCAGAAAACCAAAAGTCAGCAACCATTTTCCTGAAGCTGTCAATTTTCTTAGCTGTTTCAATTTTCAACATGATCTACACGTTTTCACACAAAGAAATCACCACAACAGTTTCTGAGGAACAAAGACACCAAGAATGGAAAGCCAAACAAATGCATCAAGCTCTTGTTTAGTGCATGTGTAACCATTTTGAAGCTACATGTATGCATTAGTACTTTGGTGGGAGGGGGGGGGGGGGGGTACAAAGTTTGTCAAACTCACAACTTTGAAAGTTCTTAGCCTCTCAATTGTCTTCCTTCGTTCCTCATCAATGAAATCCTTCTTTTTCATCTCCTCTGCCTTCTGTTCGTCCCTTTTCTGGAAAACAAAACTTCCAAATGTCATACCATGAATCTGACAACTTTCAGTGAAACGGCTCAAAATGCAAGACACTGGAATTTTCTGGCTGCTACTACTAGTGCTACTCAAAATGGAGCGAATGTTACAAGTGTGCACACGTCCAGTACAGGTATCAAAGAAGCATGCCACGTAGGTTTAGTTGCATTAACACATTCATACTCACAATCTGTATTGTATGGTGCATGCGAATTCTCTCGGCTTCCTCCTCTTTTCGTTGTTCCTTGCTCAAGTGTTTCTGCTCCAGGTTATTCTGTGACAAACAGACCACATGAAGAAACTCAAAATACCGTAAAGAGCAGAACCCCCACCCCCTCATCAACAACAACAACAAAACAAAGCCAACAACACAAACACTGTTGAACAAAGCCAAACAAACACAGAAATGACAACAACAAAAAAACTGTCAAGCAAATCATTCTAACATCCAACCTTTCTTGTCCGAATGCGTGCACGTTGTCGATGGAGTGAGGCTAGCTTGCCCTGCAGCTGCGCAATTTCTGGGTCATCCGAAACACGAGGCACACGCAGGTCACTGGAGTCATCCCCATCACTCAGCTCATCAACGTCCTGCACTGCATCGTGAAACACCATGCTCTCCTCTTCCTGCAAATCTGCGTCAAACAACATAACTGATGCAACACGATTATAACATGCACTACCTTAGGGAAAAAAGGAAAGATAGAAAAAGAAGAAGAAGAAGAAGAAGAAAAAATTGTGTTTGTTTGACAATCCAGGGTCTTTGATCTCACACCAAATGGTGAAACACACTTAGTGTCTCACATGTATGCTGTACTCAGAGATTTCATGCTCGGTGTGTGTGTGTGTGTGTGTGTGTGTGTGTGTGTGTGTGTGTGTGTGTGTCATCGTGTTACTTGTCCCACTATCAGCGAGCAATAGAATCTTTCACCGTTATCCGCACTCTCTCTCTCTCCAAAAAAGTGTTCCAGTCGTGAAGTAAAGTAGGGCCAGGTGTAAAGAAAACCTGAAACAACCTTTTTTTTAGAATTTATTTTTTAACAGTTTGCCTAGTCAGCAAAAGTCTAACAGACTCATCACTTATCACAAACCATTGATCTGCCGTTTACGGGCCTGTATCTGACTCTGAACCAGCAGTTCCTTCTCATGCAGAATGTCCATCTCGGTCTGAAGGATACGACATTGCCATGTGTACACACTTTTCTCCAGCCTCTCCAGCTCACGGCGAACATTGCCCTCATCGGACAGGAAGCCAATCTAGAGACATGCGTATATATGATAGGTCTCATAAAAGCTTTCCCTACATTTAGGTTTGAATAACATCAGATTATGGCAAGCGTATCACACTTGTTAAGCAGTTCAAGTTACATGTACAATTTTCACCTTGGTCTTACTGAATTAATTTGTCTTATGCTGAAATAGCCATACAGGTAGTCTGGAATATTCTGTTCTAAATGAAACCAGGGTTAATAGAGGAGAGGCTTCCGGGAAAAGAACATCTAGATAGGGGCAAACCATGAATTAATTTTGTTTTAAAGACTGTTTCAGCTGTATACATGAAAAACAAATGTCTGCCATCCTTTCAAATATCTTTCACATGTGTGTGTTGTGCGCGCGCACTAGAGAGAAAGACAGAGATAGAGAGAGAGAGAGCACCTCTTCTTTGACTTTGTCTCGCTCCTGAATAAATTGTTTCCGTCTATTCTGCAGCAGCTGCACAGTCTCTGTATGCATCTCTGTCTTGAGTCTGTGGACATGAAAGAGAAGAACTAAAAAAAACAAACAAACAACCCAAAACCAGAAGCTTAATTACCAAACTCCAAGTCCCACCTGCACATTTTCCATCTATCTGTGAAACAGTTTACCCCTGTCTACCTGACATACATGTACTTTCACCAAAGAATACATGAAAAATATTAGAAAACAGTTTTACACACACACATGCACACAAACACACACACACACTGTTTGAACAAAAAGTTTACCGTAAAACTCTGTCAGATGCCACCAGTTCAAAGGCGTTCTTTCCAAATCTTTGCCTGTCCTCTTCCATTCTGGACAAAAGGTCTGCACACAACAAGAAGGAAACTGAGCATTTAACTTTATAATGAATATCTTGATATCCTTCTTCTATTCGAATCTGTCTTATGGGAACATGCATCACATACCTATCTCAAATAAATGTTGTCATATTCAGCCTAAAAGCATCACATACCTATCTCAAATAAATGTTGTCATATTCAGCCTGAAAAGTGTGGATTTTTAATAATCTGAGAGCATCCCTGGTGACGAGAGAAGATCCGGAACGAAGAGCTGTGGGAGCGAGCAGGGCAGGAACCAGCGGCCAAGCAGATCCTGCGGAGGAAGTGGGGCTGGATTGGACACACCCTCAGGAAGCCAGCATCCAGCACCACACGCCAAGCCCTGACATGGAACCCACAGGGGAAAAGGAAGAGAGGCCGGCCTCGCAACAGCTGGAGGCGGGACACTGAGGCAGAGTTATATAAGCAGGGGACCAACTGGACTGGAGTGGCAAGAATAGCCCAGAACAGAGTGCGATGGCGAAGGGTTGTCGATGGCCTATGCTCCACGTGGAGCCAGGGGCCTAAGTAAGTACTAAGTAATCCCTGGTGACAGATTCCACACAGACTAACACTAGCACTCTCTCATCCAAATCGGTACTCTGCATCAACAAATTCTCACCGTCATAGTCAGCTTCACTCTCATACACACCTTTGTAAATGTCCTGTGTGCGGGAGTAGTACACGATGTACAACTCTTGGATGACGTCAAGTGCACGCTCGTGTTGTGCCTGCCAGTCTGAAAAAGTCTTTGATGCCTCGTCCTTCACTCGCTGGCCGACATCTGGGTTTTGAAGCATATTCTTGGCAGCCTGGGCCTTTTTCAGTGCCATCTGTTGTGAATAATACCATGGAATAATTACATTTCTGGGAACTTGGTATGGGAACACGCTTAGGTAAGCAACATCTCTTTGTTACCCTTGGAAATGACAAGGTGTACTAATTAAAAAAAATAAAACATTGTGACTACTGACAACGTAAA
Source organism: Batillaria attramentaria (assembly GCA_018292915.2). Classification (NCBI taxonomy): domain Eukaryota; kingdom Metazoa; phylum Mollusca; class Gastropoda; family Batillariidae; genus Batillaria; species Batillaria attramentaria. The sequence continues at coordinate 326,166 of JACVVK020000267.1, forward strand.
ATTACTTCTGTGCAAATGTTGGAAGTATACTTACTATCAATGCATAAACTGAGAAAATTACCTCTTCTGTCAATTCAAGACCGAGGTCTTTACAAATCACTACTGATACATAACTTCTACGACCAAACAATAAAATATTTGTACAACTGCAAGTAATTATGGATCATGGGTTTTGCCTTGTGAAGTTTTTGTTCGATATATCTAACTTTCTCCTTGCTTGTGGTGGCTGTTTAAAGTCATACCTCGCGCAAATCCAGAAAGGGTTGGAGCTCCCAGTTGTAGAACTGGGCAAGGGCCTGCAGCAGTTTCTGGAGAGCAACATCCTCTCTGACGTACGCTTCAGACACATCCTGCATGGTGGTGCACTGATCGCGCTCGAAGCCAACATTCCGCAGCTCCTCCTCCGCATTTCTTATCTCCTCCATCAGTCCCTGTTTACGCAGCTCCCCGATGCTCTCAAAGTACTCTGTGGTGTCCAGCTCCTCAAACAGTGTTGCCATCAGCAGTGTCTCTTTGCACACTTCCAAGGCAAGGCTGAAGTAGTTCTCCAGGGCTTGGCAAATTGCACTGATGTTACAGGGGGTCCTTGGGGAGTAGAAAATGGCCCAGACGCCTCTCGGTTCATCTGGGAGATGTGGAAAGTAATCGGCGAGGCCTGGGTGAACTAACATGAGAACCTGGTGGATGCCCTTCAGCTCCTGAAAGGTGTAGGCGGCTGATCTGCTGGAGCAGTCCTCCGTGTCTCGTGCAACACGACTGCGGGCACGGCACGTGACGGCCACCTTGTGATGGACATCGTTCCAAGAGACGAGGAAAGTAAGGCGAGGTGGAGTGGACTCATCTTTGAAAGCGTTCTCTTTCACAGCCACCCACCCTTCCAATGAGTCCAGCCTCTCCACTTCAAGCATCTTGGTTGTACTGGAAGGGACTTTTACGGATCACAAAGGAAACTTTTCAACAGAAGGCATCTTCCAACAAAACATCTGGATCCGTAACACCTGTGTTCAATGTTCTGGGTGAACTGCAACACAAAAATACGGGCGCACATAACAAAACCAATGACAAGAAAAATCAGGGTATTTCATGACATGAAAGATTATTATCACTGACTTGCCCGGTTTCATAAAATCCAAAGCTTACGCCTACACTTTTCATGCGGCAGAATGCAGGATAATGTGGGTGGACGCATTACGAAGCGAACGGATGCCATCTTGAAAAGAGCTAGAGCAACTTCTCCTTTCACCGTACTAATACCTAATAATACCAATACCTAAAACGCGACTGCATTGTCTGAAAAATGCAATTTTCTGAACCACTTTACAATATTCCATTCATGGCAAACTTTCACTACCTATTCTTCTGGCGAAGTGTTTGCAGCTGATCAGCCAAAACGAAACAATAACATTGCTGAAACCTTGAACTTACACCACCAACATGTCAAGTTGCCGCAATCGTAAAAAGCATGGCAAAACCACTGTCATATACACTTATTTGCCTGTGGATACGTTAACTTACTTATAATAAACTCTGAAGTTCATACAAACTGGATGAAAAATAGTCCGAATCGTAGACAGAGGTGTAAACTGCGCGACAGTGGGTCACATGAAAGTGCATCAGCTTCTGTTTTTGTTTATCTCAGAGCAAGCAGGGGAAGCAGGTGCCCCAAACCGTTTGAGAATATCCCTATTTCCCTTTTCGTCTGAAATAATAAATAAATAAAAGAAGACTTACTTGTACATGACAAACGTACACGTTCTCGTTTCTTATCAACTATTATGAGAACTAGAAAGCTGTTTACTGTAAGAAGAGAGAAATTCTTGTTTGGTCCGACAAACGATTCAGGTTACTTTAGCGACAGCGAAACAGGCAGACGACCTCAGAAAAACATTCTCAGCTTGTCTGTTAGTTCATGTGTTTCTGTGTGCTGCGCCTAATGCCATCAGATTTCTCTCAGTAATTTGTAAAATTTGTTCATTTGTTTAAAATAACTTTTGGAGTTTTGATATTTATTTAAATGATTGGATTATGATAGTATGTATGATGGTGGAGCATCAACATAATCATTAGTGTTCTTGACTTGAGGCTGTGTTGCCTGCTTGTTTTGTGATCAGGGTCTTTCATTAATTCAAGGGTTTAATCGTATATTGTTTACAGGCCCTTTCATCATCTCTCAGACGCAGACTTCTTTTGCTGGCCGGAAAGACCAAACCGAGCTAGGGGGAGCAGCAGTACTCTGGTACCTCAGTAGCAGAGATGTCACAAGACTTCGACAATGATAATAAAGATGCTGTTGTGTTTGCCACATCCCTTGTGGGACAGGTGAACAGAGAGGATGTTGGCAGCATGGTTCAGGTCCAGCGAGAGATGTGAGTATTATCATTGTTTTATTTTGTTCTTAACAGCAGCATTGCAGCATATCCCATGCAGTAACGGCTTAGTTGTATTTACAAGCGCCTAACACATTGTTCCCTCAGATTCGAAAATACAAGGGTCTTGGGACCCTCTCTCTATATTTATGAGGGTCCTTTTGTAAATTTGGAGGGTCTATACATCACCTTTTGTCTGTTACGCACGGTGGCTCAGCGGAAACGCGTTGCTGCAATGGCAGTGCAAGTGTCCGCTGCTAGTTACAGCTGCTAGTTTTTGTTCATCGGGTTTCCGGGAGAGAGCTGGAAAAATACTGTTTGTCACGGCGAGACCAAAAATGTGCATCCCCTGTGACACACTGTTCGCAAATTTGTGCGTCAATTTAAGAGGTTTGTACGTACAGTTACGCACACCTGTGCGTGATCAAGAACACTGTAACTGCATTGTGTCTTTTTTCTACATGCATGTGGTTCATATAATTTCATCTTCTGGCTAAGTGGTCTTTTAACTCTGATATGGTTTGCTGTATCAGTATGTGCAGGTTTTATTGTATTACATTCACAGAGCTGAATTCATATCTGTGGAAACTAAAATGGGATAAATGTCCTAGCTGACTGTAAAGGTATAGGACATTTTTTCCAATATTTTCCACTGTGGCGGAGAAGTGATACAACATACATCTGCCTTTGTAAGAAAGTGATCAGACATTTCAAAAATGGATCTGTCTCGGACTTATTTCTGATGTGGATATGAAGCTTTGCATGTAGCTGCTTTAGGATCTGATCAGAATTGAACCTTCAACTTTTTAATTTTTTTTATGTTTTTACAGGTTGTCAAGGTTTGAGAAGACCAATGAAATGCTGATCAATTTCAACCTGTTGTCTGGGGCGCGGTATGAGGCTTCAGTCAAGGACTTTCAGACACATACCCAGCTGCTGGCTGACATGAGGCAAGACCTTGACTCCATCTTCAAGCGCATCAGGTCAGTCACTGAGGAACTTGTGAACACACACACACACACGCACGCACACACACGCACACACACACACACACACACACACACACACACACACACACACACACACACACACACACAACCTGATGTCATGTGTGGATAGATTAAATTACCTTCTTTAATATACTTTCGATACATGTCAATCCCCAGATTCATTTTGTTTTTCCCAATCCATTGCTTGCAGGGTTCTCAAGCAAAGGCTGAGCAAATCTTACCCTGAAGCTTTCACAGGTGAGCGTAAAGTATGCATCATTTCTCCATCACAATCCACCACCATCATGATCATTAGTGCTCCTTATTATTGGTGAAAGAGAGAGTGACAAAGTACAGTTCAGTGGCACAAGGAAAGAATGTGAGCTTCTTAGTCAAAGGGAGGTAACTGTTGAAATGTGTGCTGCGCTAAAGTCATGCCATACTCTCCCTTGTTTCAGAGATCTGGGGCCAGTTGCATAACAGCAAGTTAGTGGCTAACTGGTTGGTAAATTTTTAGCTACAAGTTAAATCCTGGCAGTTAGCCTAACTGTGGTTGCATGGGCTCTTTAGCAAGTAGTTATTCTTAGCTGATAGTTAGTTTAGCGCTGAAAATTTAGAGGTGCTCGACAGCATCGCTAAGTCAGCTAACTACAAGTTAGTCTAGATATCAACAGTCTTTGTTCATTTTGGTCTCACAAATTTTCTGGCTTCATACATCAGCAGCAAAACTGGCACGATCAAAGAAGGCCTCGTCTTTTCAGAGAACATTTTCATCCTCTAAATGAATATGACGACATTGACCTTTTTCAACGTTTCCGCTTCAGACGACAAGATATTAATCAAATTGTGGACATGCTGCGAGAGGACTAGGGAGATTGTGAGGGGGGTATTTCCGAGCACGAAGCTGAACTCGGGCCTCTGAAGAAAGTTTGGACCATTTTTCTTTGACTTCCACCACTGTTCGGCCACATGTTGAAACACTGTTAACGGCTTCACAGATCAGTCTCAAACCACGCGTTTTGCTTGTCATTATTTGCAGATGTTGTTTTGAACTTTTGTTGGACTGGAACACTTTTCCCGCTCAGCGAACTTGAAAACTCTTCGATGAGAGCGACTCTCTCAGCTGAAGAAAAATTCTGCTTCATTGCTCTCTTCGCCCTCTTGACGTCGTGAGGAACCAGCTAAAGCATGTTTACACGCCTTCCGAGAAGCCGCGTTGGGCTTCTTTTCCGAGAACTAATACCATATAAGGAGTTTGGCAGTGAGCGAGAGAGGGAATCTCCCGATCTATTTATAGCTAGCTACAGCTAACGACCGTACCTTGAAGTTAGCTAGCTACGTGTTAAATCTTGCTCATGCAACAAAGTTAGCCACCTGCTGTACCTTGTAGGTAGCTAACTATAAGCTAGCGATTTAACTATGCGCTAGGCACCACTCACTAACTTGCTGTGTGTGTAGGGGGGGGGGGGGGGGCTTAATTTTGTTGGAGTGCATCCAGTTTTTGAATATCATTCTTTCTCCAGCATGCAGCAGTGTGATAATGATGGAGGATGAAGAAGCAGAAGAGGACCGGTTGTCAGCCGCAGCCACCTCACGGTCCGGCCAGTCATCCCAGCCACCAGTACAGATAAAAGTGGATGCTCATGGAGAACCATCCAAGGATAATACACGGGGCTCAGAGAAGAAACTGCGGAAAGGCTCTTCAAGCACACATCACTCCGGGGACAAACACGGGGAGAGGAGATCGAGAGAGGAAAAAGCAGGGAGCGGTCACAAGCATACAAGCAGTCACAGATCGCACTCTGGTCACACTCACAAGTCTGGTCAGTCACACTCTCATTCCCATTCTCACTCTGGAGGCCAGATGAAGAGCAAAACATCTCACTGATAACTGCCCTAACAAAACCAGCACCACCACTTCAAGCAACATCAGTAAATAGCAGAACTCTAACAAAACCAAACATAGTGTTTAAGAAAACAAAACAACAACAATAACAACAAAAAACCAGGAAAAGAAACCACCCCAAAACACAACAAACAACAATGACACCCCCCAAAAAAACAAAACAAAACAAAACAAAAAACCCACCAAAAACAAAACCAAATCAAAAAAACAAAAAATAAAAACAACCAACCAAAACAACAACCAAAAACCTAACACAAAACAAAAACCAGCCACAACACCCCCCCCCCCCCCCCGAACCCCTACCAAAACACAAAAACAGAAAGCAAGCTTTTATAAAGTTAACATGCAGTGCTTGTGTTTATTGCTTGGTGCTTTTGCTGTTTTAGGATGGGAACAATAAAATTATTGTTGAAATTTCGGGGCATATGATCACTGTTTTGGTTTCCAGGGGGTCAGGGTTAACCTTTACGCATCGGGACGCGAACCGGCTCGCGTCACTCTCAACAGCCGTAGGCACTGAGCCGCGAACCGATTCGCGTCGTCCTAAACGGCCAGCAGCTGCATGCGCGTCAGCAGGGAAGTAGGTCACTGGCCAAGCTCGCGATGTCGAAGAGTTAAGCATTGTGATGCAGTGTGTCAGGGTTTTTTTTTTTTTTTTTTTCCTTTCTTTTTTAGAAGAAGAGAAAACAACAACCCCAAAACAACAACAACAAAAAACCCAGCTTATCTTTAGGCTTCTTCTTTTGCTTTCAAAAGATTAAAGATCAAGTTTTGTATCAAGTTTGTAGTACATGCAGTAGGTTTGTGTGTATGTGTGTGTGTGCGCGTGCATGAACGAGCGTATGTGTGTGTGGCCAAGTTAAGTTATGGTCGCTCTGAGAGGATGAGAGGAATAGAACCACTGTAGTTTTTTTTTTTTTTTTTTTGACACTGACTTATTCGAATGAATGAGTGATGCTAAAAGTTGCAGTGTACCTCTTACTGGTATTGCATGACTATTTCTTTTGGTTATTTGATGAAGTTTCCTTTGCAAGTTGCAGGAAATCATATTTATTGTTTACTGTTGTATGTGTATATGTTATGTAAAAGAACTGATGCAGTTTCTATGGCAAGTTGTGGGAAATCATATTTATTGTTGACCGATGTGTGTGTAAATATTACTCAAAAAATTGATGAAGTGTCTAGTGCAAGTTGCAGGAAATTATATTTATTGTTTTACTGATGTGTTTGTGTGTAATTTGAAAAAAAAAAAAGAAGAAGTTTTCTGTGCTAGTTGCAGGAAGTTATATTTCTGGCTTATTCATACGTGTATACCTCATTTTCATGTTGAGGAGGAAGTATTGCAGTTTGTTTTGCATTGTTTAGTGATGTCAGAGTATTTTTGTCTGTAATAGCATGTTTTAGTGAGTACAGAAGATGCCAAATACTGCATATATGTATGCACTGTACCTCCCTTAAGTCATATTCCCTGTCACCAAAGTAAGTGTCCCATTGTGCGTGCGTGTGTTTTCCCTCTTGTCTTGAGTTTGCTCCCTTGTTGGATGCATAGCATTGTGCGAGTTGTTTCCCTTACACCGGCAGCGTTTCTGTTCCGTTTGCGGCTTCGCTGCCACGTAATCATGCGCGTGTTGCCCATCAAATCTTGGGAGAAACGAAAAGGCACAGAAAACCTTCAGAAAAAAGGCAAATACAGTTGCTGCAGCGGCCTAGTGTAGTTAATGTGAAGGAGACTGATAAATTAACATATTTCGCACCGCGCGTCCTAATGCCGCGCTCGGGTCGTGAGTTTGTATCCCGGCTGGAGCCAAATATTTGTGCTGGCTCAGTTTTTCATCATTGCCCCGTCTTTGATATCACCCGTATGTGGTGGAAAAGGACGTTAAACACCCAAACACCCACTTGTTCCGCGCACGAGTAACCCACGTTTTTGACTCATTTTTTATATTGGCCCTCGCTATTAGTATAGTGAATGCGAAAAGTGACAAAATTTACGGTTCCTTAACGGCTCTTACTGCAGCAAACACGAGTATAATCAAAGTGCAACACTCTCACCAAGCCAAATTTAAATCCATGACATGAATAAAGTACGATTGGTTTAGTTTGTCCTCGAGTTTCCTCGTGTATGCGGTCACCATGCGTAATTAGGTTGGTCTGAGAAAGTGAGAGAGTTTTCCATTTGCAGGAATACGGTCAAGTTTTATCAGTGTGCACGTGCAATATTTGTAACGTACATTCCATACTTTTGTGCGGCTCAAAATAAATACAGAAAAGTGAATCAGTGCTTTGTTATTGTGTTGGAAGCTAGACGCAGCTGTTTGTTTATTTATTTGTGTATTTATTTACAGATATCATTAACTTGTGTATTTACTGTTTGTTAATCAGTGTGTTTAGTTGAGTTTCATTTTATTACTGTAGGTCAGGGAGGACTGAAGGAGAAGTGTATGTGACGTCACATTGAGCATATCAAAGGTTTCAACCCAGCTGCCGACCAAGCCATACTCTGATCAAAGCTTTTTCATCGCTTGGCAGTTCAGGTCTTGTGATGTTTCGCTACTTAAGTACTCGAGCACTTCTATTTATTTGCTTTGAATGGTTGACCTCAAGGAATTCAAGTTCTCAAAATCAATGTAACTTATCTCGTTGATGAGTTTTTGTTTGTTTGTTTGTTTGTTTGTTTTGTTTTGTTTTGACGTTACCAAATGTATATGGTACCTAGTACATCGTGTTTCAGTTATCGATTTCTCTCTGTCTGTCTGTCTGTCTCTCTCTCTGTCTGTCTCTGTCTCTGTCTGTCTGTCTGTCTGTCTCTCTCTCTCTCTCTCTCTCTCTCTCTCTCTCTCTCACACACACACACACAACACACACACACACACACACACACACACACACACATCGACAAACCCGTCCGTCCGTCAACTGGCGAAAACCGAAACCACAAAATGGGTTTCCTTCAATTACTTTAGCAACCGAGACCACGCTGTTTTTCACCACTACACACGCACGGGTTTCCTGAGAAAAGGCACGGATCTGAGAATCCCAAAGGGAAAAGCAATATTGATGATGGAAGCAATCGTAGCCGTCTGTCGGCCAGATTTCTTCTCCCTTTTCCTGCTGGCGTCGCCATTGCATCGGTACGTGAGCATGGAAACCGCAAAACCGCGACTTTCATCAGGGGGTTGATGGTGGGAAAAGTTGAAACGGAAATTGGCTATTTGAAGAGGGGATTTTTTTTTTCTTAAACAAGAAAGCAGGCTTCTGAATTTTATGACGTTGTGACCAGATGTGCGGCGTGTGTTTTTTTCAGAAAGTAGATATTCATGTGTAGCAGAAATGATATGAAGAATTGTAGTTGCAAAAACAGCAAGCCTGAGAGAAAAGGCGAGCATGCTCATGCAGTGTTCAAACCGATCGAATCAGTAACAACAACAATTGAACATCAACAACAACAACAACAACAGAAATGATAAAAAGTACTTTAAGGTTTTATCTAGCTCATTCCAATCTATCCTTTTGTTTTGGGTTTTATCACTGGTACTTGTTCTTGGTTTTTAATTGTCTCCTTTATCGTTTCTACTCGATCGGTGTGTGTGTGTGTGTGTGTGTGTGTGTGTGTGTGTGTGTGTGTGTGTGTGTGTTGTGTGTGTGTGTGTGTGTGTGTGTGTGTGTGTGTGTGTGTGTGTGTGTGTGTGCTCTTTTACTTTTTACTTGTACTTACGTAGTGTACACTGAGTGATTTTTATAACTTCGGTTTTAGAATGTTAGGCGCCTAGAGCTCGCCTCCCGGGGATAGGCGCCCTATAAATATTATTATTATTATTATAATGTTACCCAGAGGGGTGGATGGGTGGGTGTTTGGGAGTTTCACGTCCTTTTCCACCGGGTATGGGTGATATCAAAGACGGGGCATGACGAGAAAAAGGCCAGCACTAATAGTTAGTCCCAGTCGGGATTCGATTGTTACCCAGAGATTTAACTCTTTCCGGACGAACGGCCGCATATGCGGCCTTACAGCACACATCGGCTTCAGACGAACAGCCGCATATGCGGATCGTGTTTTATTTTGACATGATTAACAACGAAAATATTTAAGTTTGAAATAGCTGCATAAGTATGTTAGTCAACTAGCCTGAAAATTTCAAGTCTCTGTCTTGTCTTGTTATTTTTTAATGATTTTTTTCCTCCTCTGAACCTTATAAATCGGTCCGAGCACAGGGGATGGCCGAGGAAATATCGGCCCGTCTTGAATGAGTTAAGGTAACCGCTGTAGAAGATTTATCGGTGGAACTATCGGGATATGTACAAAATAAACATGCACGTGACTGCATGACGAGTTCGTAGCTTCGAACTTCTTTTTTCCCCTTCTCCAGCGTCCCATCCTCAAAACTCACCAAGCAGTAATTACCGTGGGCGAAAACTGGAAACTTTCCTAAGAACTCAGAGGAACTCACAATAGCCTGAGATGTGATATTTTCGATATTTTGATATTTATACATTTTCTCAATTCTGAAACTGAACTGACCAGTCCTGTCACGTGACCGCAATTTGTTGATGTCCGGTGTGTGAGAGAATGCAGGTGGTTCACACGAGCGTGCGTTTTGGGTTCTGTTCGAGGCACAATTAATAATAATAATAATAATAATGAGTATTGTATAGGCGCTTTACCCAATTTCATGAATCGGCTCAAAGCGCCGCGAACTGAACCCAACACGCGCGCTCACGTGAATCACACGCATTCTCTCACACACTGGACATAAACACATTACAATCACATGGTGCGAAGGGTCAGCTCAGCTATTTAAATGTCGGAATTTAGAATTGCATTTTATTTTTTTCAAATTTGGTGGGCTGAACATTTCCAAAGCAGAGGGGGAGGAAGCCGGAGTACCCGGAGAGAACCCCCGACGATCGGCCCGAATGAACGGTGCCACATACGAGAAGGAAAAATTCTTTGCCCCGAGTGGGACTCGAACCCCCGACCTCTCGCATTGGTGACAAGTCTCTTAACCACTAGACCACCGACCGCCCCAAGTTATTATGATAACTCGCCTATATCAAGGCACTTATTATTATTATTATTATTGATCCTTTTATGTAAAGCTGGAAGGAATCCTAAGCTGAATGTGATGCCATCGGGTTGCTTCGAGTGTTAGCGTCCATCTGGAACTTTCATAAATTACAAGAAACAAGAAATGAGGAAGCAGATGCAACAACAACGACGACAAATACATCGAAAGCAGCACGACCTCCTCACGCTCATGGCCCACCCTGCCCGTGAAAGGCCACCGGCATCTCTCCAAAGGCGTCACAAGAAGACGTCCGTCATTTCTGAACACGCTTCAGAATGCTATACGGGCGGCCTCTCCCCAAGCCTTCTCCAACATATCTGCGCACGGATCTGCGCCAATTTGTCAAGTAGTCCCGGACAGAAGAGATGATTCAGTCGCGTATCACAGCCTTAGATCTGGAGGGGAATGAAAAGCCGCCAAGCTACTGCTGCTCCTGCTTGAGAGATTCGGGGAGGGATTTGTTCCGAACCGCTCCTTTTCTCAGTGTATGGCCGGGTGTTTTATTATCAATGCTGGTCTTCGCTGAACGCCTTTGGGCCATTGGCTGTCCATGTTAATCGTCATTTTTCATTTGCTCGATTGTGACTGCGTGTTTTTATGTCTTTGTGGTTTAGGTTTTATGGCACTGCATTGGGCGGACAAAGGGAGTTCAACGCGGACCATTTCAAGAAAATGGCCGAGAGATGGAGTGACTGGAGTAATCCGGCGGTGCGATGTGGATGATTACTGCATGTAAATCAGACGTCCAGAGCTTACCTAGCTAACGATATACTCTAGCATCAGTAATATTTTGAATGATATTAGTAGTTCACTAGTATTCCCCAGGGCAAAGGGGGGGGGGGGATGGTAGGGTGGTGTCTCAATTGAAACCAACAATCAGCATTGCCAATGTATCTGTGGCGTGTTTTTACATTTTTGTTTGTCTGTTATGTATTATTTGTTTGTCCTTTTTTTTTTTTTGGAGGATGGGTGGGTGTTTAGGAGTTTAACGTCCTTTTCCACCACATACGGGTGATATCAAAGACGGGACGACGACGAAAAAGCCAGCACAAATATTTGGCCCCAGCCAGGATACGAACTCACGACCCGAGCATTAGAAGTCCAACGCTCTACCATTCGTCTACCCCGGCTCCCGGGGTGGGGATGGGAGTAGGGGACGGGTACTAACGCCCTTTTCCACCACCTCAGGTGATATCAAAGACGGACCAACCAGGAATAAGTCGACAATTTTCTTTTGGCTTCCCCGGCGGCAGCCGTGGTTTGAACCTACAATGCAAACGTTGACTAACATCTTACCAGCCTCTTACGATGGTTTAAGAAACATTATAATCGCTTTGTAGGAGAAAAGCATTGGTTAAACATTTATCTTCGGGCCAGATATCTTCTTATCTATTTGCTTTTCTTGCAGCGTTTACCACTGAAACCGTTGGGTTTTTTTTTTTTCATCTCTCTCTCTCTCTCTCTCTCTTTCTTTCTCTCTCTCTGCTCACGCGACCAGGTGGGTCAGAAGTTTACACAGGTCTTCATGCGCAAACAAACCCTATGTCTTGTTGCCGCAGAAAATGAACACACCTTTGCGAGAAAACTTTCGGTAAACTGCGGTTTCCTGCGCCAGGGTTGTCTGCCGCTGCAGAGAGTTAAGGGGATTGGGCCAGCTTCAAACGGAGGTGGATCAAACGCCATCCCCTGGAGATGCTTATTGTGGTTTTGGCTTTGTGCTTTATGCTGCAGCATGCGCGCTCACAACATGTGGCATGTGGTTGATCTCTGCATTGTGCCATGCACCCACGGGCAGAGCCTGGTTCTGGCTCAGGAGTAATGCAGGTGACGAACTTGTGTAGGGCTGTCTGGGATTTACTGAGGGCTTGCGTTGAGCCAATGGACGTGTCTGAAACCCAAAAGGCTCAGTTAGGCTCGAAGCTGGATGGAAGGAGGCCAGTGGGCTGAGTGACCAACCAGACAACCTTCCAACTACAAGACATTAACTGAGAAATGAACGAGCCAACCAGCCAGCCAAATGACCAACCAGACAGCCAGTCAGGAAGACAATCAATCAATCAATCAATCAATCAATCAATCAATCAATCAATCAATCAATCAATCAATCAATTGCCAACTGAGATGGTTCAGCAATCGTAAAAGGCCAGCGGAGAATTTTTATATTTTATTTTTGGTTGTTGTTGTTGTTGTTGTGAACAAAGACCCCCCCCCCCACCTCCACCTCTCTCTCTCTCTGTTGCACTGTTAATCTGTCTTGATCAGTTACTGATCAGTTTATCTTGCCACTGCAATATTGTCAACATGTACTTGTTCCACCCCTGAGCATTGTCACAAGCGGTGCGGCTTGTTTATGCTCATTAATTGTTCACTTGTACGACTTGTATTACAACAGACCTGTTTAAACCAGAAAGGTTTGCTGTCACTCCCAGAACTGCTTCTGGCGTCATTTCAGTCTTTCCAGCCCTCTTCACCTTACGAAAAGCATTATTTCGATTCACTGAGTTTTCTCTCCTAATCGCAGCATGCACTTAGCCATTAGTTGCCGGCTTGTGTGGAAAGCTTGTACAAACATTAAAAAAATGTAGCCCAACGTAACACACTCAAAAGTTATTTCCGTTGTTTTGTCTCCTGTGGTTACACCTTTTAGTTTCAGGAACCACTGGATGTAAGAATGATTGATGGTGACAACCACTCGAGTGTGTGTGTGTGTGTGTGTGTGTGTGTGTGTGTGTGTGTGTGTGTGTGTGAGTGTGTGTGTGTGTGTTTTCCCCGGGCCATACTGGAAGCCCGGGGAGCCTGGATAGCCGAGCAGATAGAGCGTTGGACCACTGACAAACACTCGGGTCGTGATTTCGAACCGCGGCTGGGAGTCAAACCTTTTACATCGAAAGTCCCTTTTTTTTCCACCCGTATGTTGTCGTAACTTGATCTCAAAACAACTTTCTCATACTGACACCACTGATACCACGTGAAACCCCGAAACAACCATCCAACCAACCAACCAACGAACCTCGAAGCCATCTTGATCACAGAGCTTCGAGCAGTACTCGGCGAACTTTCCCGGTTGTAATGTATTGTTCCAGACCCCTAGGTAATAGTTTGCTGTGCTGCACGTGCACTCACATCTTATAACCACAGCAGAGCCTGCTGGCCGCAGCATCTGGTGCACAGGGGTGCGTGCAGCCCAGTGCAGGCCACGTCTGCACACCTTCACATGTTGCCACGTGGTTCTTAAGCCCCCCTCCTGTGTATACTGATTACCTGGGAGCCGCCGCCCACAGCCCACCTTTCCAATGTTCTGCTGCATTTTTTTTTAAAGCCAAATTTTATTACTTTTTTCCTCTTTAGCGTTACTTGTGGATTTTAGTTCGTTACGGGTGCCTCTCTCCCCGCCCGGCCGGTTTCCGAAACATGCAAATCGAGCAGTCAGTAGAGTGTGTAGAGAATGCGATGTGGTAAATGTATTTGAAAAGTAAAATCACAGTTGACCCCCCCCCCCCCCCCAAAAAAAAAAAAAAAAGAAGTAAACAGACAACAACAACAATACCACAGAGAGAGAGAGAGAGAGAGAGAGAGAGAGAGAGAGAGAGAGAGAGAGAGATAACGATAACGATCCTTTATGTGACAACGGAAGAAGTTACAGGCATACAAAGAGAGAGAGAGAGAGAGAGAGAGAGAGAGAGAGATGTCCGGCCGCCGCAAAGACGATTTCAAAACCAAAAGCACTGGAATACTCTTGTACAAATGTTAGCCCTGTCGTGTGTAGGGATTCGAACCGGGCCATGAACCTTCTGAGGTCGATTTCAACTGGTTAAACCACCAGATACCCAAGAGAGACACGAAGACGAGGACGGCACACACACACACACACACACACACACACACACACACACACACACACACACACACACACACACACACACACACACACACACACACACAGAGGATTTATTTCATTTTAATTCGAGAAGTTCTTTAATATTTCTAATCCCAGCAGAAAGCCTGTGTGCAAATCAGATCATTAGAACTCGGCGTCTTAAGCAGCCAAGCGCACTTTCTGCGAGCAATCCCTCCCGACGTTACTTTAATCTGATTGTTGATGTAATTTTTAAATTGCTAGGGGGAAAAAACCGCAACGGCCATCATCGCCTGCGCGCGCATCCTGCCAGCTTTTCGCTGCGTGTTCAAGCCACGTGCCGCGGTCACGTGCCGTAAACTCCTCAAATCCCATCCAATCAGCTCAATGCTTTCAAGACCCACTCCTTGTCGTGGAATATCCCATCTGAAAGGGAGGCTTTTATGAACTCTAATTTGCCTCCATTTTCTTCGAGTTGATAGAGTACTTTTTGGACGTCCTTTTTTTTTTTTTTTTTTTTTTCGTGTTATTCTCGGTCATATCGTCTTCCAAAATGACATTCATCACTATTATTGTGTGGCTGACTTCAGTGACGGAATGACAGACTATCAGGTATGACTGACCAAATAAATAAATAAATAAATAAATATTATCATGTTTGGTCGCTATTGCTTGTGCTTTTGCTTTCATCGGGACAAGTATTTTGTTAGCACCCTTGGCCGTCACTGCCACTCTGAGAAATAGGTATAAAAAAAAAAAGAAGAAGAAGAAGAAAAAAACCAAAACAAAAGGAGTTACTCAGCCATACGCTGCTACAGACAATGAGACAACCAAAAAGCTGTTGATGAAGAAATATTGCCGGTCACAAAGACAAACTGGGAGAGGCAAACTACACATTCACAGCTGAGTTATTCATGTATGACTATTCTGTTCCTGTAGCGGTTACCCCCTTCAGCTGAATCTTTGGGTTTTCATGAAAGTCTTTTGTCTCAATGTTCCCAAAGAAATCGAGAGAGAGAGAGAGAGAGAGAAGGGGGGGGGGGGGGGGGGGGGTAGAGATCTTTCTCTGTATCTCTGACGTACGTAACCGTGCTCCACTTTTACTGGGGAGCCGGGGTGGCCGAATGGTAGAGCGTTGCACTTCTAATGCTCGGGTCGTGAGTTCGTATCCCGGCTGGGGCCAAATATTTGTGCTGGCTTTCTCATCGTTGCCCCGTCTTTGATATCACCCGAATGTGTTGGAAAAAAGGACGTTAAACCCCTTAAACACCCATCCACCCAACCATCAGTCTGGTTTTGCATGCGACTGGCCAAAAAAAAAAAAAAAAAAAAAAAAATCACAGGACTTTTTTCATATCAATACATCAGTCGCTTAATGTTTTTTTTTTTTTTTACCTTTTCCTGCCCGAATCGCCCTCACAGTTTGAACTGCGCTGAACTCAACCACCCGAGTCGTGAAAGCAAACAGGAGTATAAAACTAGAAAGAACTGAACATCCAATACACTGACACCCTGGAAAAACGACCATAAAGTCCAAGTTTCCCAGTGTTGGTGCACGCTTACGCCTTCCAGCTGATTTAACAACCCCCTACTGGAATGCCTTCACTGCATTAATCTCCCGTAATTTCGCTGAAGCGGCCTCGGAATGAGCGGCAAGGGAGTCTTTTCAATCCGAAATTAGGCTCCAGTTTGCGAGCGAAATATTGTATACTAAACTGCGAGTCCCACTATTTACCGGAATCAACGAAACACCAGCAACAGACTCAGGCGAGTTTTAGCAGTAGTTTAGGGATAGTCACCTGGGCTGAATGAAGTTTTTATGGTTAGATAACCAGATTATTTTTGAACTTTGAGGTTTTATGTATGCGAACCTAGGTGGAATGATTTTGACAACGCCGACGCCCTCTTGAGAGGGAATCTCAGTCTTTCTTTGAATGATAATATAAAACTGTACAGCACTTTACAGAAATATCAGGTCGCTTTGACACCTAAATTCCGATTACCATTAGCAGTCGCCAACCCGCTGCCACCGTTGAAACCACAGTCCCACTGTATTTTTCTGTGTACAATACTTATTGGCCATTCTCTCTATCCCCTTTCTTCCTATCTCTTTCTTTACAGATCTGTCCTATCATAATGCTGTATTTGACGTCTCCGCTGCAAATGTTTTTGTACTCATGAGCGCACATAAGTTTTTGACTTGTGCTCGGCCTCGTGGAAACTTGATTGTGAGAGTGCATATTTATATTTGTTCAAAATGAATAAAACTGTTTAGACCAATGATTTTGAATGTGGTTTTATTGTTAGTAACCTATATCGAATGAGGTGTAGGGTGAGTCAAAATGACTGAGGATTAGGGGATAGGGGTTAGGTTGGGACTAGGTTTGGTACACTTTTTTTTCAGACTAGGCCAAACGCGTGTTAGATGTTTGTTTTCATATACATTTACATGGCGGTGTTTCCGTTGGTGTTTTTAGTGTTTCCGGTAAACAGTAGGACCCTCTAAATTGTCGCCAATGTCTGGCACGCGTAAGCGACCCTGAAAAAAAAGGGACCCAGTCGGGTTTCAGCAGAGGGTGTTTTTGTGGTGACCTTTGGGGTAATGGTTGAGGCGGGAGGACCTGACGGGGGGATATGGGGCAGCGGTGACATTTGTTGACACCGCAAACGCAGGCGCCGCGACCCATGACCTTTGGCACCCCGCAGAGGGAACAATGCGTTACGCTTTTGGGGGTGAATCATAATCTACATGTTTGGGGTGGCTAGCGACACCATGGCGCCACATGCCAGTTCGTCAATTTTGTGTTTTTGTGTTTTTTTATTATTTTATTTTGTATTCTGTCTTGTTTTGCTTGGTTTTTTTTTTTTTTTTTTTTTTTTAACCCAGGAGAGGTGCTGAAAGTGATAACTAACCTGAGGACCGGGGGGGGGGGGGGGGGGATCAAAAAACCCAACAACAACAACCCCCAAAACGAACGGAATAGAACTATGGTGGTGGTCGTGGAGGGTCAGGAAGGACAAAAACAATCAAAGCCCCTCCCCCCCCCCCCCACGAAGAAAAATGGTTACAACAAACAGCAAAAAGTAATTAAAACCCACATTAACCCCAAACATGAAACTAACCCAAAAGCAAAAAAGTACATAAACATTCTAGAGATGACCATGTCTCATATTTCCATCCAATATATTATCAACACCCCCCCTCCCCCCACCCTCCTCCTTTCCCGCTCTGACACGCCCTTTTCCTTTAAAGAAAATCTTCACACACACACACACACACACACACACACACACACACACACACACACACACACACACACACACACACACACACACAAAATTCTTAACCTGATTTCCGTGCTCAGAAGCACCAACCGCGAAAAGAACTTTCTGGCATTACTCCCCTTAGACAAGCTCTTCTTCTTCTCTCCCTTTTTTTTTTTTTTTTTTTTGTCTGAGATCGTGAGTTGTTACGAATGCAAGAAAGGTTTTCAGCGGAAGAAATGTGGAGGGGATTTAGAGGGACACGGCTCTCTGGGATCACACCCTGTAATGATATTTTACGAGTGGAATGAGAACGAATTTCTACCTTTATCTTGCAGGCCCTGAAAGGAAACTCGTGTAAAGAGGGTGATTTTCGCACTCCAAAGTGCGACACTAGTCTGATTTTTGTAGGGGGCTCTGTCGACCAGGGGAGGTTATTTCTTGGTCTCTGTGTCTTTTCTGTTTTGTTTTTTTGCCCTTGCTTCTTGCGGCGATTTCAAGAAAAGCCTAATCAGTTTAACACGGGGAAAGGTTGTATGTTACAACTTTTTTTTATTTTATTTTTTATTTTTTATTTCTATTTTCGCTTTTTTCCCCCCCGCATTTGGCCAGTCAGTGCCGGTCGCACGAGTGCATTTAAGCACAGCTAGCGAGCTACGAGCTGAAGGTAAATTCTGCGCTTTCTTATGCCCTTGTGTGATGTCTGCTGTCACCGCCGAAGGCTCTGGAACTCTGGAAGTTTTATACTGTATTACGGCTCAGCGGCGTTGGAGTCTTTGCTCCAATAAGAAAGTTAGACAAAACAGCTGAGTGTTCTGAGCAGGTTACAGGATTCTTCTTGAGAAGCAGTGTGTGTGTGTGTGTGTGTGTGTGTGTGTGTGTGTGTGTGTGTGTGTGTGTGTGTGTGTGTGTGTGTGTGTGTGTGTGTGTGTGTAGCTGTTGTTTACATGCTCAGACTGTTGATCGTGTTCGCAAATCAATGCTGCTTCGTTCTTCTGTTTCATTTTCTTTGGTCATCTGATTTCCAGATAGTCTCCCCGTGCTTTGTGTTGGAACTCCAGGTCTATATTGTCTTTTGTGCATGTCGATGGCGAAGAAAGATTACTGTTTATGGGGGAAAACACAAATTCAGCCCTCCGGACAACCAATAAGCCAACCGGCCAACCACACAACCAACTAGCGGAACCGTAATTTCATAACAAACAAACAAATAAACAAACAAATAAACAAACAAACACACAAACCCTATTCCCATGGCATAAATTATTCGAAACCTGTTCATGCTAGTCTTATCATTGAGAGATTTAAAACTTAACAATTTCTGTTTTATTTTCTTCCTTGGGAAGCCTTTTTTTTTCTTATCATCCTTTTTTTCCCTCTTCGTTTTCATAAGGTAGTCCACTTTAGAGATCGGATACGAAAAAGAAGAAAATAATCACCTCTTTGTAATACTCTTTAGAAATAAATGACTGATCCCTGGGATTTTGTCTGCACATTTTCAGGAGAGGGAAGCAAATGGGCAGTCGCATTTCACAGCTAAAACTTTTAATGCGGATAGCGGGGCGCTGTGTGCCTTGCTAAACATTAATGTGATTTAAGGAACACGAAGGGAGAGCACCCATTTACAACACGGGTTCCCTCCCTTTCAGAAATCGCAAGAGTGCAACGTCAAAATTCGGACAGTTCAAACAGTCATCTGGTACTGCACAGATGGCTGGGGAAAAAACAAATTTGGAGGGACGTTGAAGATAGTGCGCATTGCTTGATGGTTGCTGGTCAGAATTAGTGATAGTGACTGTAGCACTCGGAGATCTGGTGTCAGACAAACGATCATTGCATCAGAGACCAAAGACTCAAGCTGCTCTTTGGTCTCAAGATGAGGAATGGTCCTGTTTTGTTTCTGTCCAGTCGTATCAGCTGCACGCGCAAAATAGCTCTCTCTCTCTCTCTCTCTCTGAAGTTGGTTGGAAAATAAACTTGACTTGACTCTTAATTGCATTTTTTGTTTTGTTCTTATAGTACTTTAGTATTGCGTGTTATCCTACACTGACTGCACTTACAGAATCGAGAAGCATAAGTTGAAAAGCATATTTCCACTTTTAAGTAAGAGTAAGCTCTCTCTGCTTTTCCTTGGGACCGTGACTGTGACCATCTAAATTTGATGCTGGTACATATTCTTCGCGCGCGCGGGGGGGTGTGTGTTTGTGCGGAAGAAGAAGAAAGGGTGAGGGGGGGGGGGGTCTGAGGCGGTGTGTGTGTGTGTGTGTGTGTGTGTGTGTGTGTGTGTGTGCGCGCGCGCGCGCCAGTCCCACTGAATTTCCCACCTTGGGATAATAAAGTACCTGACTGATTGATTGATTGATTGATTGATTGCACATCTACTTTTTAGTTTCAGACTACCGAACATCACCACCACATATTGCCGAAATAGCAAAACCAAAACCATCCAGCAAAAGAATATAAACCAAACAATTGCAAGGTCTTTATCTTTCCTTGTTTTTTTTATGTTTTCGTAGAGCTTGAGGTTCGCGTTTGCCAAAGGAAATGACCATTTTTTTCGAGTGGCGTTTGCTTGTGGTCAATTCAGGGTGCGGGTCAAGTACCTCCATTTCTCCTCGCGGCCAGAGACGCCGCAAAAAAAGGCAAAGCCCATTGCTAGCACGACACGTAGACCAATATTTGTGCACGCTGGCCAGCGTAACGGCACCGTGAAAAGAGCCCATCTATAATTTTGAAATTATTTTCGCCGAATACATCCACGGGGCGGTCTGTCAACAGCAGGGAGAAAATTAGCAATTAACTCTCAAGTAATTAGCCAGCGGGAGCTGTTTTGGGGTGTGAAAGGAGAGGCGGTGGGGTGTCCTGACCTTTTTTTTTTTTTTTTTTTTTTGAGGCGGTTCCCTCGACTGAAGTTGTTTTGGGATGCAGATGAGGGCTCAGAGGCTTCTCGCTAGGGTCCTGACACTAAGGTCCAGCCCTTGTCCTTCACCGTTACCCGGTCCCCCCCCCCCATCACCCCCCCCCCCCCTTCTCCCACCCACTCACCAGCAACTTCTGCCCATCGGTCGTTCCCTTCAGGGGTTGCGTGGGGGGAGGGGGGGGGGAGGAATGGGTCCTACAGGAGAGACTTCCTTTCTTCCTTTGCCGTTGACCTATACCCCCTCGTCGTGTTATTCTTTGCGAGTGAGCACGCGTCCTACCCCAAAATGAGTCATGTGGAGCAGCAGCGTCCAAGCGGCAAAACAGCCGGCCATCCGTTGTTGCGAAGCGGGCAGTGCCGTGATTAATTGGCACAGACTTTTGCTTCATATTCGCGCAGTCCCTAGCTTGGTGGGTTTTTTTTATGACGGTATGGCTTGGCCAGAGGTTCCCCCCCCCCCCTTTCTTTCTTTTCTTTCTCTTCTCCTTCTTCCCGTTGTAGTCGCATGGTTCTGCCGTGTAAACACAATAAGTCTATGACTTCATTTTATGGGGGGGGGGGGGACCATTCTGTCAATGTCTTTCATCTTGAAATCGCCGATTTCGGCCTCAAATGACATAGACTAACTGTGTTTTGTCATTACACAGCAGTGTTGTTTGGAGGTTTCCGTCCTTTTACCACCACCGTAAGGGTGATGTCAAAGAGTCATGTGGAGCAGCAGCGTCCAAGCGGCAAAGAAAAAAAAACAACAACAACAACAACAAAAAACAAAAACAAAAAACCAAGCTCAGTTTAGTCCCCAGCCGGGATTCGAACTTACGGCCCAAACATTTGAAACTCCAATGCTCGCCCGTTTAGGTTCTTTCAGCTTCTTGGTCGCGGGTATGACGACTGGATCTCAGACGGAAGTTACAAACTTGTGATGACTCTTAGAGATACACTAGCTTACCTCTCAAAGCTCACAAATAGAGTCTTGTTCTTGTAGGGGTGGGTGGGTGTTTGGGAGTTTATCGTCCTTTTCCACCACGTATGGGTGATATCAAAGACGGGGCAACGAGAAAAAGGCCAGGACAAATATGTGGCCCCAGCCGGGATTCGAACTCACGACCCGAGCATTGGGAGTCCAACGCTCTACCATTCGGCTATCCCGGCTCCCCAGTAGAGTCTTGTTCTTGTAGGGGCATGACTTCTAATCGTCAAGCTCACAGTCAAAATTCATACTACTACTACTACTACTAAAAAAATTCATTTGAATGTGACGTCTGTCCCTCATTAGAAGCTCCAGGCGCCATTACAATAGAAGGTAAAAACAAAAATTGACATTCAAGTAAGCATTTCGAGGCACACACTTTCTCTGTCGGTGTCCTTTTCCTTCAATGTAACAATAAATTTGATTTTACAGTCAAACTATGCCATTTCTGATTTCTTACTGAACACTGAAGGAAACCGAGCAAACTACAGAAACAGAAAAGAGTATATTTGAAACAGGGTTGGGTGGGTGTTTGGGGAGGTTTAAGGTTGTCCTTTTTCAGCAGATACGGGTGATATCAAAGACGGGGCAACGATGAAAACGCCAGCACTAATATTTGGCCCCAGCAATGACAACATTAGTGAAGGAGAAGAAGAAGAAGAGGATGAGGAAGAGGAAGAAGAAGAAAAAGAAGAAGAAGAAGAAGACGAAGAAGAAGAAGAAGAAGCAGAAGAAGAAGAAGAAGAGAGAGAGAGAGAGAGAGAGAGAGAGTCATTATTACAACTGGGGAAATCTGAAGCCAAGAGCAAAGTATCCGTATGCATTATTTTCAGCACGAACTAGACATTCAACAACACTAATCCCAGCCACTCGCCAAAGGAAAGAAAATGCCAATACCAGAATACTCAACACGCTCCAGAATACATGCCAGACGGACTTGACTTGGGACAACAAAGAAAGGGTAAGAGCATCGGCGCATCAGACGGCATAAAACGAAATAAGACGAGTGTCACGGTAATTATAAAGACTGAAATGAACTGTATGTATTGGATATTTCTTTGAGTGGATGGATACATTCGTCTGTGTGTGTGTGTGTGTGTGTGTGTGTGTGTGTGTGTGTGTGTGTGTGTGTGTGTGTGTGATTTAAGTATGAATTATGTTACAGTATTTGGGTTGATTGTGTGACTGATATACCAACGGGCACTAGCTACAAAAACATCCACTTAGTCAGTTTAAAGCAGGACACACAAGTGAGTAAGTAAAAGACCTATATATAAATTATGTCTACACCGAAAATAACCTACATTTGTTTCAGATTTAACTTTTTAAGTCCATTTTACACATTTTATACAAAATATACATGATGAATCAACATTATCGCAAAAATGAACTTGACCTTTTTTTAAAGTAAAGAAACCAAGAAATGAACAGATTTAAATTCATAAAACACTATACGAATTTAGCCGGACAAAGGAAGAGAGAAGACAGGCAGATGAAACGAAAGACAGATCCGGAGAAAACGCACAAAGAATCTGACTAGCAGTTGGCAAATCCCGAAACATGTTTTTATTTGTCAGCAGGAGAAACTACCCCCCGTCCTGAGCCGCGCATATTAAAAGGACAAGGCTCGAACTGACAGCACGAGCACACTGAAGCACGTGCCGCTTGAAGTTGCGGGCAGCCACAAATCCCCGACCGAGCCCCCATTTTTGCCACCAAGAAGCGGGAGACAACCCTCAGGATCGATTGCTTTTTGGTGTGTTGCGGGCCCTGGCGAGCGCGGCTGTTTGTCGCAGCGGCATAATCAGGACTCTGTGGTCGCCTGACGGGCTCATGAGTGCCGGGAGAGAGGCAGCCAGGCAGGAGTTTGAACCTCTTTACGCTGCAAGCTTGATCGATCTTGTGGCTGAGAAAGAAAACCGCACAGAGCGGGGCTCTTTTCAAAAGAGGCACGCGCAAGGGGCGTAAGGGCTTGAAGGCTTGAGCTGAGAGAGACATCGAGAGCGAGCGATGTGATTTTTCTCCTTTTTCAGTGATGGAGATTTTTTATTTTTTTTATTTTCAGGGTTGGAAAGATGTCATTATTTTTTCTTCTTTTAGAGAGGGTTGGAGAGATGTTATTTTTCTTTTTTGCTTTTGAAAAAGTGCGCAGAATTTCTCTTCTTTACTTTTTGTGTGGTTTCTGACATGTTTTGAATGTGGGGTATTTAGCCAATGACAGGCGCTTCCACTCGCGGTGGCATGAGAGCGTGCACGCTTTCAGTTTAATCACAGTATCACGCGACAAAGAGGTGTTCGTGATATGTGGGCGTTGGAGAAATGAGGTGGTAATTCATTTTGTGGTCCAGTGAACAGAGAAAAGGGCAAAATGCGGAGGCAAAAATCAGTGTAGAATTCGCTCGACTTACACCGCCGTTGCCAGACCCGATAATTATATTGTCTGTTGGAATCACTCTGCCCAGTCCATACTTGTTCAAGTTTCGTTAAAAAAGGCCAAAAGCCTTTTTAGTGTGTGTGTGTGTGTGTGTGTGTGTGTGTGTGTGTGTGTGTGTGTGTGTGTTAAAACAAAACAACACACACACACACACACACACACACACACACACACACACACACACACACACACACACACACACACACACACACACACACAAAGCCCAACAGAGAACAGCAATAACTCTGATTGAATAAGTAAATAATTACTGATTACTCTCTGCAGCAAATGTAACAGAAAAACAAGTGGCAGAAATGACTGCCCCTGCGCAAAAACAACAACAACAACAACCCCCCCCCCAAAAAAAAAAAAAAACCCAACAAAACAACAACAACAACAACAACAACAATGTAAAAGTCAACGGTACACGTAACACGCCATTAAAAACCAAAAGCAGCAGCAACTACAACAAAAACCACCACCAACGACGACGACAAAAAAAAAAGGCCCAAGAACTACTCCCCCACCCCCCACCCCAAACCACCCACCCCTCACCCCCCGCCCCGAAAAAAAAAATGAGAGAAGAAAAAAAAAAATGTTTTCGTCGTGTGCGAATCCTCTAATTTTCAAACCATGAAAGGCACCTTCCCACATGAACTCATCTTTGTTGCTAACGAGCTGGGTGGAGCTGAGTCAAGGAGGCCAACAAACCCTCCAACTCCCTCTCTCCATCTTGTTTTGAAAGTGCAGAACGTCCTCCAGGCCTGAAGGCGTGATCAGGACGCCCACGACCTTCTCCGCACTCTTACACCAAAGGCCTTCGTTAACCTCCAGCTAGTTACAGCGCGGAAGTCCAGAAATCAGCTTTCACATACACACGGAGGTTCAGAGATCAGCCTCGTCCTGCCCGTCACCGCCACCACCACCACCACCGCCACACCCTCTCAATCTTTCTACCGTCACCTACAAAAAGGGCCTAAGCATCATGACTTTGACCTAGGTGCTGAAGCCCTTTTTTTCCGAGATCACAGCAGCTTTTTTGCTCGTCGTCTTCTTCTTTACACAGCGAGTCAAGAGGCTCCCGGCCTCAGGTCGTCAGCGCTACCTCGGCGTCCAATTTGTTCCGGAGGTTGGGTCTTGGGAGGCGAGAAGTCACCACTCAGGGCCTCGCACGCCTCCGCGGACCGCTAATTCTCGGCCTATTCTTCGCGCGGTCAGGCTCCTCGTTGACGCTCTCGACCGCGGGCTGAAGACGCAGGACGGAGGCAGAGAGAGAGAGAGAGAGAGAGAGAGAGAGGGCTGATGGGATCTGCCATTGTCCTCTAAAAGGATCTAAACGCTTTTCACACCCAGACGTTTAGGCTCTTTTTTTCCAGACGCCGTTAAGGTGCAGCTTTGGGGGCCGGGGCTGAGGCTCGACCGTGAGATGATGAGAGGCGGAGATTAGCGGCGGCCATGCACGATTTGCCTGATTACCACCCTCGGACTTGAGCCGCCGCTCGTTCCGCTAAAAAGCTGGAGACGAGGGGCCCCGTTATCGAGCGATTCCTCGAACAAACAGAGGCGTGTTGTTGAGAATGATTTACGTTCGTGATTAACGCTTTTCCCCCCCTCCCTCCCCTCCGAGCACGGCTATGACAAAAGATCGGGCGCTGCCCGCGGCCCTGCGGTTTGTCTAATTGCGCGGGAGGGGGTCGGCCGCAGAAGGGCGAGGAGACGGAAGAAGCTGAAGAGGATGCGGAGAAGAAGAAGAAGAAGGACAAGAAGAAGAAGAAGAAGAAGGTGGTGACTATCAAAAAAGCAAAAGGCTTGAGGTGGCCGCGGTTGTGTGCTCGGAGCAGAAAAGCTTCTTGCCACGGCAGCCTTTGTCAGGGGCGGTACAAGACAAACAAGGATCCCCTGCCTGGCGGCGTACGACTCCTATACAAGCTGAACCAACTCTACTCGCCCGCCCACCCCCGTCTCCCTCCTCCTCTTCTCTCAGCACGCCAATGTCCGTAAGCGCTTCTTATCTTTTGTTACAAATGAAACACTTCTGGGCCGCACGGCGCTAATGAGGGGGTCTTGGCGGGGAAGACAGGGTGCTTGCTCCCACAGGCCTTCATAACGGACTCCACAGATCACAATTAGCCCCGCCATCGATCTCGAAGACGACTTAAAAACCCCTGTGCCCACAAACATGAAGAGGGAGGAAAATACTAGTCACGAAATGTCATGGAGCGAACCACCTCAACCACCACCACCACCTCCTCAACCACCACACACACACACACACACACACACACACCACACACACACACACACACACAAAATCGTCCGAATGACCGAGGAGGCTGGTGTAGGGTTCACAATAAAGGGAGAGAACTCAAAACTAGGGGGGAAGAACTCGACTGGATGAAGCCCTACTCTGTCAAGGATGGTATTGCGCCATGTCTGTTGGATCCTGGGTGGCGACTGAACGGCTTCATTATGTACCAATTTTCACGTCCAAGAGTTGCGTGCCTTTTGCCGAGGAGTTGTTAACCTTTGATCTATGTCGGCAGGCAGTATGAGACTACTGCGCGGCCCTAGCGAAGTTAAGCCTGGTAGCTCAAAGGGTGTAAATCATGAGATCCAAATCAGTTTGAGTCCGTGTTTTTCAGTTAGGATTTTGTTGAGTAGTACACAAATTGAAGGGCATTCCTCTAGGGAAGAATAACGTTGTGTGTGTAATCTTTTCGGAGGAGAACGACCAGGGCATTGAATTTTTGACATACCAACCCTCCAGTCGAACTAACTAACTAACTAACTAACTAACTACGCAAGCCAGCAGAATAGACGAAAGACGTAAGCTTGGTAAAGATCAGAGCACACATGATAAGTTTTTTTTTTTTTTCAAGAGCAAAACCGTTGTTTGGTTGTGTGGATAATGTGTGACTAGTGTTTTTATATTTAAATAAAGTCTAAAAATGCACGATGCTGAACTGGTAGTCTGCGGACTTGTCCACATAATACGCGCTCTCCCAGCAATAGTCTTTTTGACCGCACGCACGGATTATCTCCCTGTGCCCAAACAGGGGACACAACCCTTTCCTCCGTGACAGAGAACCCCAGCCACAGCAGACTCTCTGTCGACGATACGACAAGCATAACGACCAGAATTACACAATCGGGGAAACAGTTTTGCAGAAAAAAAGAGAGAGAAATAGAGAGGAAAAAAAGAGGTCTTCCTCTCGAGTATCCCCCTATTTTCCACTTCCATGAAAGCCCTGGCTAATGATCGTCATTAGATTCTCCGCTTTACAAAAATACTCCCCAGTGCCGTAATGATGGATTGGCTACGTTTGTGAGTGAGGAGGGGGTGTGTTTGGAAAACTGTGACATCATTACAAGTGAACATTTTCGTGTGTGTGTGTGGGGGTGGGGGGGGTGGGGGGGGGGGGTCGTGGGATGGGGGGGGGGGGGTGTGCGAGGGAGAGTTGACACTGGGCCAGAGAGAGAGAGAGAGAGAGAGAGAGGGTGGGTGTTTGGGGGTTTAACGTCCTTTACCACCACATACGGGTGATACCAAAGACGGGGCAACGATGAAAAAAGCCAGCGCAAATATTTGGCCCTAGGCGAGATACGAACTCACGACCCGAGCATTAGAAATCCAACGGTCTACCATTCGGCCACCCCGGCTCCTCGAGACAATGACAATGAGAGAGAGAGAGAGAGAGAGAGAGAGAGAGAGAGAGAGATGCTGTGTTGCTATTGGTCTGGACTTAAAGAAGAACATGTAACGCCCCCCCCGCCCCCCCCCCCCGCCGCCCCCCCCCCCCCCCCCCCCCCCCCCCCCCCCCCCCCCCCCCCCCCCCCCACTTATCCTCCAAAACAACAACAACAACGATGACGAAGACATCAACCCAAACAACAAAGTAATTAAACAATTTACGTCGCGTCATCAAGTGCTTTCCGATTTTTCCGGCACACACACACACACACACACACACACACACACACACACACACACACACACACACACACACTGCCCCTTCCCACCCCCTCCCCGAGAGAGAGAGAGAGAGAGAGAGAGAGAGAGAGAGAGAGAGAGAGAGGAAAAAAAAAACCCAAACCAACAACAACAACGAAAAACAACCCACTTAAAATCGCAGGAAACAATACCATGCGGGTCCAGGAACTCCTGTGCTGTTTGTCGTCTCCATTACCTCATGTTTCTCTCGCAACCTTTTTTTTCTCTGGGCCATGCAGTTTCATTGATGACGTGGTCTAGCTAATTGATTATATCACACGAGTCATCCGGAGTGGCGCAGATGGTGCGAAGAAATTTAAACTGAAGGGAAAACACGGTGGAGGGGCGCCACACTCGCATGGACAATTGCTCCAGCCTGTTACAATTTAACAGACCATTGCCGGTCCATTCTTTGAAACAGCTGATGACGTTTACCGTCCTTGATTTGCACCCTGGTAGGCTTTGTGTGTCTTTTAGATCCTTTCTGATCCGTGACACACACTGGGTATAATTATGTATTCTCGAGGCGTTGCTTGTCCTAGATTTTGAACCAGCATATACAATTATACTTTATGACGTTTCCGAGTTTTGTCTGTCAAGAAAAAAAAAAATGTCGCCAAACGTACTTTCTGTCGCTAATAGTTAATGTATGCTTTTAAAACCTTCATGGGAAATTAGGAAATATTTCTGGAATGGGGAGTAAAGGGAAAGAACTCGCCAGGTTTACAAAACAAGTAGTGAAAATATCGAGTTTGGCTTGTTTAACTCAAAAGACAGACGACTGAATGGGAAAACCGGACAGACAACAGTGACTATCATTTATTGGGTCAGTATACCTGAGTAGCCCCCCCCCCCACCCCCCTCTCTCTCTCTGCGATAGGTGCATGTATACGGAAGCGGCTCTATGAAATGTTTACGGTGGAATTCGCTAGCGTACTATACCTCACATTTGTCTTTCCATAGATAGTCAGAGGTAGGCAATCTACAGGTACTCTTTAGGTAAGCAGTTTGCAGATTATTTGTAGATGCTCGGAGTCAATGCTCGGCTCGTGAGTTCGATTCCCGGCTGGCGCCAAATATTTGTGCTGGTTTTTTCATCGTTGCCCCGTCTTTGATATCACCCGTATGTGGTGGAAAAGGACGTTAAACCCCCAACCCCCCACCTACCCACCCTGTAGAGAAAGTCAAGCGCACCAGTTGCCGCTCTGCCTCTGGGGCCGTCTTCGTTAGGGTCCTCATCAACGTTTCCCAGTCGTTAAAGAACAGATTGTTGAGCTTATGTTGCGGGGTTAGGAGACAATAATGAACCAGATGACAAAAAAACTCCGTCCATTTCTCTTTCTTTTCCCTCCACGGGCTTCCACAATGATTTGTGTGGACAAGCTATCTTCCTCCATCCCACACCTGTTTAGTCTTCCGCAGGTAACGCGGGGCCTGCACGTGCCTGAGCACGTGTGAGCAAATTTGCCACGTGATGGCCTAATAAGGTAATGAAAGTTTGATGCGTGCGGGTGTTTAGCCTGATGATAATACTGAGGAGCCTTTGGCAGCTCGGGGGGATTGTAGGGAACGTCTGTTAATCACTGGACGGCGACAGACACAGATGGTGCTCAGTACTGCTCACGTTCTGAAGTCGTCATGATAGGTTGATTCACGAGTGGTTGTATGTTTGCGGCGTTTTCGTTACGGCTGGAGCACTTGAACGGTGGTGTTTTTTTTTTTTTTTTTTTTGGTAACACCTTTAGGTAACGGGAGGTGAAATTCTAGTCTTGTTGTTAAACCCCTTAATGCCATTAGTCATTCGTGGTTTTTTCTTGTTTTCCTTTGTTATCTTTTTCCGGTCCCTCTGAAAACGAGGAAAATTGTCGTTTATTTGTTGTTGTTCTTGTTGTTGTTGTTGTCGTCGTTGCTGGTTTAATTTTGTGTAAACCGCAGTCTTAACAAACGCAAGCCTGCGTGCAAAAAACAAAAACAAAAACTCGAACCCAACCCAAACCATACCAAACCAAAACGATAACGAAAATGAAACAAATTATTTCTTTGACATGATTTCCTGATTTGTGACGCGTTATTAAATTTTGAATATAGCGTCAACCACCCTCTCTAAAACAAATAAATATTTCTGGCGGTTTAATCTGGTGGCTGGTCGGTTTCCCTTGCGTCTAGCAGCAGAACATAATTATACGTTTATAGCTCAAAGGTAAACTTAACCTGACTGTATTAAACTAACAACCACCGATTACTGTTGGTTTAAACAGGGTTATTGCAATACTGACAAGTCGTTCAAGTAAACAGATAGTGACCATAAACAAGCGGCACCGCTTATGTTAATGCACAGTGGGAAAAAGTACATATTGACAGCATTGAAATGGCAGACTAGACTGGTAAGTAATTATGATAGATTAAAACTACAGAAGAGAGAGAGAGAGAGAGAGAGAGATAGAGAGAGAGAGAGAGGGGGGGCGGTTGAATGGGTGGGTGGGTGTTTAGGGGTTTAACGTCCTTTTCCACCACACAGTAGAACCTTTTTTGGGTGACCACCCCTTTGGGAGACCACCTGCCTGTGCAGACCAATGTTACAATGATACTGGGTTGCACTTCTTCACTGTCTGAAGCTTCTTTTGAGTGGACACCTCTCTTTTAAGACCACTCTTATCTGGCCAAAGGGGTGGTCGCCCAAAAGAAGTTGTACTG
This sequence comes from Batillaria attramentaria, assembly GCA_018292915.2. NCBI lineage: Eukaryota > Metazoa > Mollusca > Gastropoda > Batillariidae > Batillaria > Batillaria attramentaria. Next base: position 356,622 of record JACVVK020000267.1, read on the forward strand.
TATCAAAGACGGGGCAACGATGAAAAAGCCAGCACAAATATTTGGCCCCAGCCGGAATCGAACTCACGACCCAAGCATTAGAAGTCCAACGCTCTACCATTCCACCACCCCGGCTCCCGAGAGAGAGAGAGAGAGAGAGAGAGAGAGAGAGAGAGAGAGAGAGAGAGAGAGGAGAGAGAGAGAGAGAGAGAGGTTCTATGTGCACTCACAACGAAAAAACCAAAAAAAAAAAAAACCCCAAAAAAACAAAAACCTCCACTGGGTTGCGCTAGACTCTGTCAAGGAGGAAACATGTAACTAAAAACCGATTACTGTCAAAGTCTCAATACGTACGACAGGCATACAACAGCGTGTGGAAAACTTTTCATCAAACGCGCTGAATCTGTACATCAGTATCAGTCACTTGGATCACAGTATCGCATCTGACACCATTATGGTGACTCTGGCCAGCGTATAAGTTGTTCAAGAAGTGTGCCGCGTACTGAGCAGACAGCATCTTCAGTTTCCTGAAAGAGGTCAACCTGTTCTATAAATTATAGACTTCAAACATTCAGTCTTTCACTGACCACCCATTTTTTTTTTTTTTTTTTAAGACCCGATAGATTTTTCATATTTATTTACATCTTGTTTTAAAGTGGGAATTTTTATGTTTTATAGGACCTGGCAGGAAGGGACTTTCATGAGCCGCGAATTAGCCTTTGTTGCTTGCGCGGCGTTAAGCCCTAAATAACTAACTAACCGCGTACTGAGCAGACGACTTTATTTGGTTGGCGGACTGAGGACCAGCTAGACGGCGCTGATTGGTGGCTATTTTTATCAGCTTTTTCGAGTCCCAGTCTGTTAAAAAAAAAATGGACAGTAGACTCAAAGAAGGTCGTATTTCTCTAATATTAGAAGCCACAAAGTCGCGAAAACGCTTGCAATGGCCAAATAAAACTTGTTTCTATTTTGTCAACAGCTTTAGAGCTCTGAAAGCGACAGTTTTGTATCTCAGCGGCGTTGGTTGGTTAGCTGGGGTTTATCGTCCACGCCACAACGAGGTGATTGCAGACGGCCCTAGGGGGCTGGTTATGGGGGATGGGGATAGCTACCCTAACTGTACAGTCCAGCTGAACACTTTTTCAATCCAGTCAGACTGCCAGGTCGGCCACAGTTTATGTATCCTTGACTGTAATGGACAAGTTACACAACCAGATCCAGTTCACAGTCAGTGGAAGTGGGGCAACGTGAAAAGGCCTGTACAAATTTTGACCCTGTCTCAGCGGCGTTACGAACATACAGGCTTTTAAGAGCACGATAGCAGTACGAAAACGCACCAGCCAGTCGGTTCTGTGGTTGTGATGTCTTTTTGTCCAAGGATCTTCGCCGTGTCCCCACGGTGTTTTAACAGGCCAACATCCTCTGTCTCTGTCTGTCGCTAACTTCCTACAGTTCTCTTGCTCCTGTCACCAACCTCCGCAAGACTATCGCGGAGAGGTGGTTAGAACCTTGATGACGCTGCGGTATCGTTTGATTCAGGTGAAATATTGTCTGTCATGAACAGTGAGGTGGGTGCTAGTGTGATGGTCTGTTTTTCGTGAACGTCTTTGTTAAATGCCGTCAGGACAATGAGAACTGTAGATCAAACAAGTGTTTATTTTGTTCCTGTTCCAGAAGTTGCAAGTTACAGTTGAATATGTCCAACTTTGACGAATAATATGAGGACTTGAATGAATATTTAGAAATTATGAATGACAGCGTTCTTACGATTTCTCCGTTGCCTTGACACGGTGGTAATTTTGCTAACACCGTTGGGGTAAAGAGTAGGGTTAGGCTTTTGGCTAAAATGTCGGATTTTAAGCTCTAGTTACTATGCAAAATAACAACAGTGACGTCTTACTTTTCGGTGTTGTTGTTGTTGTTGTTTTGTTGTTGTTGTTGTTCTTGTTGTTATTTGTTTTGTTTTCCTCAGCGTCGTGATCAAATCATCATCATCATCATCATCATCATCTACTATTGACGGCACACAAAATTAAACCACTCTATTGCGAGTTTTACCATCTTCATGTGATCAAACATCAGCTCAGCCGTCAACGTACTGGTGAATGAGAAAATTTCAAACCCCCTCAACTCAGTAAGCTTACTCAAAACGTCGCGATAGTCCCTCAGAAGTCGAGTCAAACACGGACACATCCCTCGCTGCCTCCACTAATTAAGGCGTTATGTTCTTTCCTGCGGTTCCCAAGACCGCAGTCAGTTTAGTGGCTTTTTTTTCTTTCTTTCTTTTCCTTTTCTCTTTTTTTTGTGTGCGTGCCAACCGCAATGCGAGAGACTGTCCAGGAGATTAACTCTCTGGAAGGAGAAATTTGAAGACGAAGATTACTCTTTCAAACCGAAGGCCTGACATAAAGAGCGGGAAGGGTGCGGGAATCTGCAAATAGATGGCTGCCATTTGCTGTCCTCTCTCGACTCGTGGATGACACACAAATAATTGTTACGGCGCCCGCCAATCGCCTTACGCGGTCTGGATCGAGAGGGAAAGCAGAGTTTAATGGTTAAAGCGCATTCGCTCCGTTCGTCGTTTTTTGTGTTTGATGTCTTCCTTTTTCCCTTCTAAGAATGTTGCCTTATTTTTTTTTAAAGGGACACATCTAAGCATTTGAAACAGGGATCCTGTGGGATCTTGAACGTTCCGTTGCAGTTTTGTGAGGCAGATCATAGTGTCTTCACATTAGACGAGCAAAGGAGGAACAATACCAACAGCTAAATAAAACCAACAACGAAATAAAAAAAGAAGGAAAGAAACAACAGTTAAAAGCAAATGTAGCAACAAAACCAAGAAAGATAGAAGAAGAAGAAGAAGAAAGATCACTTGCACGCTACCTGAATTCATCAAACACAAGGAACAGCTCTCTCTCTCTCTCTCTCTCTCTCTCACACACACACACACACACACACAACACGCACACGCACGCACGTACGCACGCACGCACGCACGCACGCACGCACGCACGCACGCACGCACGCACGCACCGACTGGGGTGTAAGAGTCCAGACCGACAACTGAAAAGTACATAGCCTTTCATGATCTTGGTAGATTTTCAAGATACTGGCGTTCAGCACGTTCTGAAGATAAGAGGATTTGTCACACACTTACGGATTAATATTTGGTGAATACCCCACCGGAGGATTTTAAATTAACACACAAAACAAAACTGGCAATGACCGAATTGAAAGGGATAGGTCTTACTCGTTTTACCTCTGTGAAAGATATTTTTGTGTGCAGTTTTCTGTTTCCTTTCAACCACACAACTAGTCAATTCATATTTAAGCTAGGGTAACAAAAAGTTATTCATTCAACTGTAAAACAGTTCACTCTGTTGATTTTGAATGTGCGACTGTACTCATATACGAAGCTGATCATACTGTAAATAAGGTGAAGATTGAATCTGCGAAATGTTCAGTTAGACTACCTGCTGTGCCCCTGAATGATTCCTTGACTAATCTGGGGGCGCAGGTCTGAAAGAACGAATTGAAAAAAACTGAAATTAAGCATTGAAATAACCGACATCGAAAACCCTCTCTGTGTTCAACCATCCGGTCTGTGAGCACAAAGGAATAGGAGACAGACGACAAGTTTGTGTAATGGAAGGTACGGGTGCTTGGCTCCTGTCCAACGACACATGTGTTTTGGAATTAATCTGTCTCGTTTGGTGAAACCTAGTCAGGCTTGTTTCCTTCCTGGTTTACTTCGCTCAACAGAGTTTGACCTCTAACCGACAGTGTGTTTTCGAAAACAATCCACCTTCCTTGGTTTATTTTGATCCACAAATTTCGGCGTACAACCGACAGTGATTTAACTGAGCTGAAAATGGCCGCGGCGTCCGTTATGGAAGGAGGTAAGCAGGACCAAAATTTCTTTTCTTTTTTCTTTTCTTTTTATTTTGTTGACATGTCGTCAGTTTTGTCTTGTATTCATTGGTGACGTATGACGGTGATCTGTTCAGCCACAATTTAGCACGAATGGTTCTGCCTGTGTGGTTTTCAATGCTCGGGTCGTGAATTCGACTCCCGGCTGGGGCCAAATATTTGTGCTGGCCTTTTTCTCGCTTCCCCGTCTTTGATATCACCCGTACGTGGTGGAACAGGACGTTAAACTCCTAAAACACCCACCCACCCATTCTCTGCCAGCGTGATAGAAAAGGACAAGAATAACAAATAATATAACGGGTTCTAAACACGCCGAGAAGACAACCGACAACACAAAATATTTGATGACCAGACCCTTCGCCAACTCCAGGGGGGCCGGGATAGCCAAATGGTAGAGCGTTGGACTTTCAATGCTTGGGTCGTGAGTTCGAATCCCGGCTGGGGCCAAGTATTTGTACCGGTTTTTTTTTTCCCTCGTCTCTGATATCGCCAATACGTGGTGGAAAAGGACGTTAAACTCCCAAAATCCCAACCACGCATCCACTCTCCCTCGCCAGCTCAAGTAGTGTTACTCCAGTGTCGTGGGTGGAATCCACGGAGGCCTTGGAAGCTGGAAAAAATTTCCCCTATGCATGATGATGAAGATAAAGGAGATAGTCTGGAAGTCTTTATTTTTATTTTTGGATTTTGTTGTTAGGAAATTTTGCCAAGTTCAGCGAGAAGGAGTGCCGTCTGGTGGTGGTTGGGAAGTCAGGAAGCGGAAAGAGTTCTGTTGTGAACACTATTCTCGGTGCGGACAGGTGCGAAGTCAGTTTCGACCCAGAGTCGACGACCTCACAGGCGAAAAGTTATAGCAATCGCCGCTTTGGGAAAGAAGTGCAGGTATACTGTTGTGCGGTAGTCTCTGTCTGTCTGCGGTAGTCTCTGTCTGTCTGTCTTCCTGTCTGCCTCTGTCTGCCTGTCTGTCTGCCTGCCTGCCTGCCTGTCTGTCTGTCTGTCTGTCTGTCTCCCTCCCCCCCCCCCCGTTAAACTGCTGCAAAAATTGCAATATATGAGGACAAAAAAAGAAAAGAATTGAATTGAATTGAAGTTTGCCGAGAGACCGAGATAGGAGAGCTGGCAGGGCTGTGGACTTTCGATGCGCGGGTCGTGAGTTCGAAACCCGGGTGGTGCCAAATATTTGTGCTGGCTTTTCCCTCCTTGCTCCGTCTTTCATATTACCTGTATGTGGTGCGAAAAGGCTTTAAACCCTCAACCAACCAGCCAACCAGCCAGCCAACCAACTTGATGAGATCACCATTTCCATCCACAAAAAAATCCCAGGTTGTAGACACCCCGGGCCTGTTCGACTCTCGGCCTACAATGACGAACGAAGTTGTCCTGGAGAGGCTGGCCACTACAGCGTTACTCCTGGCTCCCGGGCCTCACGCCATCCTGCTGACTCTGCAGCTTGGCCAGAGATTCTCCGAAGTGGAAAAGGCCGTGGTCAAGCAGCTCCGGAACTTCTTCGGCCAGGACGCCATGAAACACACCATCATTGTCTTCACGAGAGGAGATGAACTAGAGAGACAGAGGAGAAAAATCAGTAAGATGATGACTGTCTGTTGATTGCGTTTATTGTTGCCTGTGGTTTTGACAGCTTTTTTTTTTTTTGCGTTGAGTTGTGTTGTGTTCTCATGAATGCCGTTTATGTATTTTGTTTCATTTCTTTACTCGTCATAATCCAGTTTTGTGTCCTGTAAATTGTAAGGCATTTCGAATTTGCTGCCTCCTGGGACAAAATTAAGCGCCCTAAAAACTTGATGAAGTTTCCTACTACTACTACTACTACTACTATGCTACTGCATGTACTACTACTACTATACTACTACATGTACTACTACTACTACGACTACATGTACTACTACTATTACTATACTACATGTGCTACTACTACTACCACTACTATACTACTACATGTACTACTGCTACTACTACTACTACTACTACATGTACTACTACTACTCCTATTACTACTACTACTATACTACATGTACTACTACTACTACTACTACTACTACTACTACTACTACTACAACATGTACTACAACTACTACTACATGTACAACTACTACTACATGTACAACTACTACTACTACTACTACTATGCTACATGTACTACTACTACTATACTACTACATGTACTACTACTACTACGACTACATGTACTACTACTATTACTATACTACATGTGCTACTACTACTACCACTACTATACTACTACATGTACTACTGCTACTACTACTACTACTACTACATGTACTACTACTACTCCTATTACTACTACTACTATACTACATGTACTACTACTACTACTACTACTACTACTACTACAACATGTACTACAACTACTACTACATGTACAACTACTACTACATGTACAACTACTACTACTACTACTACTACTACTTCTTCTTCCTCTTCTGTACCAGTAGGTTTTAGGGGACAACAGACGAGACAAATAAAAATTATTTGAAAACATTTCCCGATGACATTTCTTGGTGCATAGCTGACTACCTTGGGAGAGCCCCAGCTGACCTAAAGGGTCTGTTAAGTGACGTAGGCCATCGCTACATCGTCACAAATAACGTCACAACCGGGAAGGCTCGGGAGGCATGCGCTAAGTCTGTACTTGACCTTGTGGAGAAGATGGTTCGGCTCAACACCAACAAGTTTTACAGTTCTGATGTGAGTTAAACTTATAAAGAAATATACAAGAATGAAGAATTATAAAACAAACAAACAAACAAACAAACAAACAAACAAACAAACAAACAAACAAACAAACAAAACCCATTAGAATTCAGCGATCCCTTTCGTCAGTTTGGGGATTTACTTGTTCTTTTAAAATTGTTTTATCCATTCAGTTTTAAAGTTGTTTTTGTATAGAGAAATAAGTTTATATGATGGGGCAGATTTCATTTTATTTCTTTACAGATATTTTAAAATATTTTCTACCGTAGGTTAAAAAAAAAAAACAGTTGTACGTGGTCCAGCAGGTACAGGTGCGACGAAATGTCATCTTCACTTTTCGTCGAAAGTCTGATCTTGAATTTGAAAAGTTAGGTGGTTGAGGACTTAGAGATCTGTTCATAGATATTATAGATAGATGTTATAGATCTATGCGTTCCTTGCCCAACAATGCCACCATGTCTGAAGATTAGGGTCTTGCTCTTGGTCGGACACTGACAAGGCCAAGACTAGTCGACGTTTTATCACATTTATCGAATGAAGGTTATGATGTGTACGATGTGTATGTACCAAAATGAAGATGTGACCTTGTGTCTCCCCCAACTCCCCACCCCATCCCCCACCCCCCGCCCATTTTCGCGGCTTCCTAAGTTTCTACCACTTACAATCAGCAACGCTTCTTTTCCCGTCATCTGACAGTTGTTCAAGAGTGCTGAGGACGAGATGAAGGAGTTGGATCGGTCAATGGATAGGGAGTTCAGGCCAGGCAGACGAACGAGCAGCACGAGCAGTTTGGTCAGTCTCACGGCACTCAGCAAGGACGACCTCGCGAAGGAGATTACCACCATCGTCAAGTAAGCACGCATACGAAACGCTACGATTGAATACAAAACAATATGACCTTTTGTAGTGTAGTGTAGTGTAGTGTAGTGTAGTGTAGTGTAGTGTAGTGTAGTGTGTTGGATTGGACTGGATTGGATTGTATTGTATTATATTGTACTGTATTTGCGTTGTTGTGGGAGGTCACCCATCTTCTTGCTTGCCTGCAGCGAAAGTTAGATCGAATATGCTAGAAAAACACCTCGTCTATTTGAATAAGGACTATGGAGGCTATACTTATGGAGGCGTTCTCATGTATATCTATGCTAAAATTCAACCAGCAAACAAAACAAAAATCCTGTAAAGCTGTCGACATTTGTGACTCGTTCACTACAGGTCAGAGAAAAGCTTAGCTACAGAAACGAACGTGAAAGAAGACCAGAAGGAAGCCAAGGATGCGGCGGAGCTGGCCGGGTTACTGGGACGCTTGCTGCGGTACGTGTCACGGCGAAGATTAGGAGCAGGCAAGAATACAACCGTCATTCAGAACCTGGTGGGTTCTCCTGTCTTTTTTTTTTTTTTTTAATCACTCATAAATGTTTATTGCTCCATGAAGTGACATCAGCTAGCTGCATCTAGATGTGCACATTTGTATAGTTACATGAACACCTCCATGTGTCTCATTCTTCAAACAAATTATTACTGATTTAAATGGACATATAACATGCTTCAAAGTGTGGCTGCAGCAGAAAGAACAGTTATAACTGCGAAATGTAAAGTCAACAACGTGAGATAAATCTGTGACCCTATCTGTTACATGATGCTGAAAATTGTGTCTTCAAAAATTGGAGCGACAAAAATGTCAGCTTCAAATGGCCACCTCACAAATCATCAAACTGGTACCTTGACCTGCAATAAAAAGTACCAAGGAGGAACACACTTTCGATCACAGTGATAAAAATAGTATTACTTAGGCCCCTGGCTCCAAGCGGAGCATAGGCCATCGACAACCCTTCGCCATCGAACTCTGATCTGGGCTATTCTTGCCACTCCAGTCCAGTTGGTCCCCTGCTTATATAGCTGATAAAAATAGTATGCTGTATAACAGTATAAAGGTAGCTGAAAATGCACTCTTTTATGTGACTTAATTTTTTTTTTGAATTATTTATCATTTAATGGCTGTTTTTATTGAATTGAATACTGAAACTGGAATAAGAAATCAAGTTGACCCGTATAACTTTAACAAGGTGGGTTCTCCTGTGATGGTGGGCCTCCTGCCGCTCGTCCAAGGCCAGCTGGAAGGAGAAGGAGAAGCAGGAGAGGAGGAGACCATCAGCAATAACTGACTGGCGACGTTCGTTGTGGGTGATGCTGATGTTTTGTGTGTGGGCGATCGTATTCAAAGACTGATGGGCCTTATGTGATGAGCTCGCACAGAAGGAGTACAGACGGTGATTCTGGCTATAAGGAATTATTGATGCCAAAGATTGGTGCAGAAAATAAACTTTCTTTTGGTACAGACAGAAGTGTAGAAGATATCCAACCGTGTTTTCTCAGTAGTGTGCTACGAACTCTATAGAGTTTGTAGTGTACTAACTACAGAGTCTTCAAAGCTGAAGGACTGAAATAGATAACCGATTCTTCTTATTTCAACCATTCCACTACATGCTTCATTTCTTTACTTTTGACTACATTTTTTTGACTGTTGCACACTTTATTATGTCGTGATCTCCACACGCACAAACTCGTTCGTCTGCTATGTGCAGCCGGTCACGGCTGTCAGTTTTTGGCAGAATAAACGTTCAAAATATTCCATAGGTTGGCCCAAACATGGATGATTGAGTATTTACACCTCATTAAGCTGTTGTATATTGACGAGTATTTTGATCCAAGATGCAAATCAACCCTGAGCTTTAGCAAAGGGTTGATTGCGTCTTGGAGCAAAACACGAGTCGGTATACAACAGCCCAGTGGGGAATAAGAGCTAAATAAGTTATAATGGACGATTACACTCCTGTCATTGACTACATTTTTCAATTTAAAATTAAATAAAAAACAAACAAACTACATATGTATTGTTCAGCATGCACATATTCTTCGGATAATCCTGTTTCACGTGTGCAATTGTCACTGATGGGCACTGACAATATGATTTTGTTTATGGCATTATTATTTTTTTTTTCGTAGTTATTGCAGATGTAACCATTTCTCAGTTATTTTTCAGTTTTAAAGTTGTCATGATAAAGATTTTCCGTCCATTTTTCATGCTTTTATTCAGTAAAACCGACCACATGGTTGTTGCTGCACTGCTATGGAATAATCATTTTCCCAATAAAATAGGGTGTGTGTGTGTGTGTGTGTGTGTGTGTGTGTGTGTGTGTGTGTGTGTGTGTGTGTGTGTGTGTGTGTGTGTGTGTGTGTGTGTGTGTGTGTGTGTGTGTGTGTGTGTGAACACAACAGTACTTGAGGTGCACTGTCTCTACCGCATGACCGTCCCACTGCATTCGAGGGGGGAAGCTGGAAACATGCCAGACTTCTTTGGCCTTTTGCGTGTGTCATACCTCCAGCTCTAAATACACTCTGCGTCACGGCGATACGTGTTTGAGGAAACGTGTAGAGAGACACCGCTTGGTAATAACAAACAGTGTACGTATGGATCAAACCGTCTTGTCAGCTTATTTAGCTCGTAATACGACTTTAAAAAAAAAGAGAGAGAAAAAGAAAAAAAAAAGAAAAAGTTTGCCTGTCTACGTGAGGAATTTGTAGTATGCATTTGCCGGTATTATGATGTCACGAAGAGTGGTAATTTTGTGCTGTTCATAATTGGTGGTTTAACAGTTTACAGCGGAGAGTGGGTGGGTGGGTGTTTGGGGGTTTAACGTCCTTTTCCACCACACACGGGTGATATCAAAGACGGGTCCAAAGTCCAATGCTCTACCATTCGGCCACCCCGGTTCCCAGTTTAGAGAGAACTAAGAAGATACTTAATAAAGAGCGAAGGTATACATTGCCACGATAACAATTAGTTTGAACCTTTGGCCTGTTTCATGTGTGTTACTCCAAAACAGTTGGTACAACAATCAGTCAATTCGAGTGTAGGTCGGCTGATACCTGTACACCACCTCACGAGCATGTGCTTAGCAATTCATAAGAGGCTACTCGATGGCTTCAGCTGGGTTTTCACACACACACACACACACACACACACACACACACACACACACACACACACACACACACACACACACACACACACATCCCTACCACCTCACGATCATGTAATTAGCAATTCTTAAGAGGTTACTCGATGGCCGCAAGTTCGGGTAGGTTCTCTCTCTCTCTCTCTCTCTCTCTCTCTCACACACACACACACACACACACACACACACACACACACACACACACACACACACGCACGCACGCACGCATGCAAGCTGCAAAATGTCAGGACTAAAACCGCATACAGTCACACAGTTGTTGGTGAACATAGCGACATTTGCATTGCGAGGACACCTTCAATGCTTAGCTCATCGAGAACGTAGGGTTTCTAAGCCAAATAAAACAGTCAGGTCGTGCTGATAAGAAACGTGATCGAACCATGGCACGGTGTTCAAAACATCGGCCGTGTACAGTACGTGTGTATTTGCGACTTGCTTACAAGTCTCGTCTTTCTGGTGTGTTGCACACTTGTGTCTACAGATACAGGATGTTTAATAATCAGTTGTAGACTATTGAAAAGTTACAGGAGGTTTGATGATCAGTTGTAGCGTACTGAATGGTTATAGGATGTTACTGATCAGTTGCAGATTTCTGAGATGTAATCATTCAGCGGTCTACCGCAGATCATACACCATAACCCTTACAGTCTGATACGAATCAACAACTGATTACCGCACCGATCGGAAACATGATACAGACGCTGAAGAAATAACAAGGACTAAAATGTGTTCTCGATACGTTCTAGTCGACTGGAAATGCATGATCAGCGAGGTGCAGGCCTGAACCACCCACGAATCGTTTCTTCTGAGGTCTGTACGTTCACCTGCTCATGACCTCCATTGTTTAACGGTCGACTTCCTGGTCAACTGTGGTTTCTCGGTATTTTTCACACACGACTTGGTAATGATCCCGAGTCCAAAATGGCGTTCCGCAACGCGTCTGTAATGGAAGCAGGTAAGTACTATTGACCCGTTTTGTGATTTCCGTGTGTTATCGTGATTTTGTTTGTCAATTCCCGTTGTTTTCTGAAAGGTCGGAGTGAACGACACGCCTGAGGATGAGATTATGCCAGATAACAATGTAGTTGACATCAAGTCAAGTCAAGTCAAGTTTATTGAATGGTAAAAGCCCTACATCAAGGGGCTGAGCATAACTTGCAAAATAAAGTTCAAAACGATCATAACCTAATGCGGATTTAATCACAAATATAGTGCCAAGATTAAACTAACTAAATGGAATTTCCCTCATACGGAGGGCATGAAGTACAAACAGAGCCAGATTTCTCACCGTCGTAGAATTCCTGCTAGACATTAATAGTGTTACTTTAAATGCTGTAGGGTTGTTCCAATACTTTCTTGGAATGTAACGTGACCGTAATTCATTATAAAAAGGACAATATAGTTGACATGGCAAGCGATGACTGTGCTCTGTCGGCCAAACTGTACGAGCTCCCTCCGCTACCGATATTCAGCAAAACCTGTACGGTACGATGATGGGTGGCAGTTGGACTAATACCAGATTTTGAAAACACAAGTAACGCGTAATGTAATTTGTAATGCGGGTACCCTGCCGTTCGTGACCGGGTACGTCACATATCATTTTTTTGGCGAGATGGTATACGTCGCGTATAATGTACTCTGTCCGCAGCTGCCCTGTACAATAGTCATCATTTCGATATATACATACAGAAGAATGATTGAGGAGCGATTCACCACATATACATAACAGCTAAACCTCTTTCGATATATACATACAGAAGAATGATTGAGGAGCGATTCACCACATATACATAACAGCTAAACCTCTTTCGATATATACATACAGAAGAATGATTGAGAGCGATTCACCACATATACATAACAGCTAAACCTCTTTCGATATATACATACAGAAGAATGATTGAGGAGCGATTCACCACATATACATAACAGCTAAACCTCTGTTAAGCCTCAATGTGTCTGTGTGCATCATGAGTTCGTTGCACTGCCAAATTGTATGTAAGCGGAGGGGATGTAAATAGCGTGTGTGTGTGTGTGTGTGTGTGTGTGTGTGTGTGTGTGTGTGTGTGTGTGTGTGTGTGTGTGTGTGTGTGTGTGTGTGTGCTTTAAGCGCAGCGAGTCCTTGAAGCTGGAGAACGGCGCTCTATAAAAGCCATGTATTATTATTATTATTACATAAACAATTATGCAATCGGTTCATAGAACAGTAAATATTTATCCTGTGACCGAATGCGTACCATGTTGCCAAATTTATGCAGCTCTGGCCATTGCAGTAAATGCAGTCATTACATTAACGCCGTTTACCTTCTCAGGGAACATCACAAAGTTTAGCGAGAAGGAGTGTAGACTGGTGGTAGCTGGACACATGTAGAAGAATGACTGACGCGCGAATCACTACATACACATTACATACATATAAATATTCAGTTGTTTAATACAACAGCGAAGTTTTCTCCCGGGACTGAATGCGTACCATGTTGCCAAATTTATACGACTCTGGCCATTGCAGTAAACGTAATTGTTACATTAGATCCGCTTTCGTTTACCTTCCCAGGGAACATCACAAAGTTCAGCGAGAAGGAGTGTAGGCTGGTGGTAGCTGGACACACCGGGAGCGGAAAGAGCGCTGTGGTCAACACTATACTAGGAGCGAAGATCTGTACTGAAGGTTTTGGTGCAGGGTCAGTAACGGAGCAAGCAGTACTGGCGAGTCGTCCTCGCTTTGGGAAAGAAATCCACGTAAGTGACGTAGCACAGGTTGATAATAGTCCGGGACCCACTCTGTGTAATGACCGCCAAACCTTGTTTTGTATGTAATGTGAGATCATCCCAACACTTACCCACCCCCCACCCCCACCCCCACCCCTTTTGGATTACGGTAATTTTACGCCAAATGGTTGTGATCCACAATGATACCACTCTCACCTACTTAGTTGAGCAAATGGCATAACTCTGAAAAACCCATGCAAAAATCGCAATTTTACTTGAAACCTTCAGATCACTAGAAGCCACTTCAAGCCACTATTGTGCAGTCTGCAGCGGTCTCGGGCCTAGCGGGGAAGGTCCACACCTTGCGTAATAGTGGCTTGAAGTGACTGCCACTTGTGTGCAGTGGCTTGTTCTTTTTAACAAGTCTTATCACTTAGCGGGCAGGTGGTGGTCGGGCTGTGGCTCTTAAGAGATAATCATTCTTTAGTCCAGCCGTGGGTGTCGATCATCCACTACCTGGTGGAGATTCTAATTTGGCTTGGCACGCATACCAGCATTCCCCTGATCTGCATAGATAATGGCCATGCGACCCGTACTCACTGACACCTCGTTGCATGAATGTAGCGTCCTCTATAGTTAGGTTACCTTTGGCACCAGCGTGAAGTCTTTAACATTATTGTCCTCTATAGTTAGGTTACCTTTGGCACCAGCGTGATGTCTTTAACATTATTGTCGACACCAACTCTACAGATGGTTTACAACAACAACAACAACAACAACAACACACACACACACACACACACACACACACACACACACACACACACACACACACACACACACACACACACACACACACACACACACACACACACAAAACAACAACAACAACAACAACAAGGAAACAAACAAAAAACAAAACAAACAAAAGAAAAAACACAAACAAACAATAGAAACAAAACTTGCAACAACAGTAAGCGTGTGACATGATATTGGCGTAGACACGACATATATGCTGGTTTTGTTATCTGGCGGTTAGCACAGTTATACATTCATAAAGAATAAGACAGTTTATTGACAAGACAGTTCTCTCATGGGAACCGTACAGGTTGTTGACACACCCGGGGTGTTTGACTCCCGCCCTGAGATGCCTGAGGCGAAGGTACGACACGAACTGGCCCGAGCAGCACTTCTGTTGGCCCCGGGACCCCACGCCATCTTGCTGACCATTGCCGTGGGACAGAGGTTCTCTGACGAAGAGAAGGCCGTGGTTCATAAGCTACGAGTCTTCTTCGGTGAGGACTCTATCAGACACACCATCGTCGTCTTTACGAAGGGGGATGAACTTGTGAGGAACGGCGTTACAATTGGTAAGTGTTACGTTATTATCAGGATTAGGGAGCAAAACACAGCAACAACAACAACAACAACAACAACAACAACAATCCAAACCAAATCAACCAAAAGAAAAGCAAAGCAGACCAGACCAGACCAGACCAAACAAAACCAGACCAGACCAAACAAAACCAGACCAGACCAGACCAGACCAGACCAGACCAAACCAAATCAAACCAAACCAAACCAAACCAAACCAAACCAGGAAAATAGTCCCCCTCTCCCCTCCCCCCACAAACCCAAAAGCAAATGCACACAAACAAACAAAAAAGAAAACAAACTAAAAAGCTATACAACCTGTCTGGGAAAAGACGCGCCTTCAGATTCACCACCTTTGGTGGGCTTAATGTATGGTGGTTGGAATATTGCAGTCTACTTGTTTTCTTAAATTGTAACCATGCAGATACATTGTTCCCGTGGTCGTAGTCATAACTGTTGTTGCTTTTGCTCTGGATCGTAGTGCTGCCACTACTTTTGCTATCATTTGTTTCAGTGCTGCTGCCATGCATTTTAAATTTACTTGCTCTTCATTCTCAACCAAATGAGAGGTAGAACATGTGTATTCACGCAGTTAGTTAGTTAGTTAGTTATTTAGGGCTTAACGCCGCGCAAGCATCAAAGACTATCTCGCGGCTATCACTGACTCATTCAGATATCAGATAAGACCTCCAACAATGAAGAAACGAACAGAAGCGGCTGCATTGGAATTCCTCTAAAATGACAAGTTGTATTTTTATGTCTGTCTTAGAGGAGTATCTAAAATCAGCTCCTGCGGATTTGAACAGTCTGATAAATGACGTAAGCTATCGCTACGTCGTCTTCAACAATAAAGAGCCTACGATCAAAGGTCGGGACGCATGCGCAAAGTCTGCCCTTGACCTTGTGGAGAAGATGGCCAGACACAACCGCACCAAACATTACAGCTCAGATGTAAGTCACAGACAATGTACACAGTAAAACAGTGTGTGTGTGTGTGTGTGTGTGTGTGTGTGTGTGTGTGTGTGTGTGTGTGTGTGTGTGATTCAGAAGCTTTGTCCATCCACAAGAGGGTGGGAAAAATACTATGATAACCTATGCATAAGCAGATCGCTTAGTATTATAATATATTTACACCCCTTTCCAACAGGTAATTCTATCTTTGCTCAGCCAACTTATGTTTTGGAACAGTTTCGCTCGTGAGTGCGCCTATTCACTCGAAATATTCTAGCTTGGTGATTAGTAAAGCTCTCAGTGCGATACAATGTTGTTTACACTTTTGCGCGAACGGTCGAACATTAAGTTCAAATTCTACGACTGTTATGACACTACTATGGTGAGTGTGTGCCGGGGGCAGCGGAGACCGTGTATGCTGCTGCACATTATGTGTTGTCGTTAAATGTATGTGTGAAGGAATGTTGCGTGTTTCCGTTTCTGTGTGAGTGAGTGCGTGTTTACTGTAAGGCGCCCTGAGCTCCTGCGGGAGGGAGGGCGTCCCTTAAATATCCATTATTATTACTATTATTATTATTATTACTAGAGTGCTTAATGTGGTCGCCACGTCATCGAGCACGCTTCTGTTGGCTCAGTGCCAGCGTTACAGACGCTGTCGCTGTCACTGTGCAGGTGCCTAAGTGGTTTGGTGACAGACGCCACGAAAATAGCTCAGAACGATCTGTAAGCGAAGCGTGTGAACATTTTGATGAAGGTAGATTTCTGGGAGGTCCGGTGGTCTAGTGGTCAAGACTCTGCCACCAATGCACGAGAGATAAAGAATTGCAATACAATTTTTGAGGGCTTGGCCCTCACTGTTGTTGTTGTTGTTTCTTTCCTTTGAACGTTAATAATTGTTACAGTCAACTCTAGTAGCATTTCTTATTCGCACTGTATATCCCACAGTGTAACATCCTCAACACGTATCTCTATGTATCGCTAATGTACGGGTTTTGACAGTTGTTCTGCCATGCGGAGAAGCAGATGGTTGCTTGTGACCGAGAGACGGAGAGACCGTTCAGACCTAAGCAACAGGGAGGCAGCAGTAACAGTCTTGACAGCTTGAGCACAGTTCCTGACGACCATCTTATTGTGGAGATCAGCTCCATCCTTGAGTAAGTCGTCACGAACAATAGTTTGTGGCGGAATGTGTGTGTGTGTGTGTGTGTGTGTGTGTGTGTGTGTGTGTGTGTGTGTGGTCAGATAAAAGCCTGTCCAAGAACGCAAAATGTACGAACGGTCCAGCTCTCGGTCGTCTCCAGTCCGCTAGGTGGGTGAGTGGGTGTTTGGGTGTTTAACGTCCTTTTCCACTACATCAAAGACGAGGCAACAAGAAAAAGGCCAGCACGAATAGTTGACGCCAGTTGGAATTCGAACTCACGACCCGAGCATTGAAAGCCCAACCCTCTACCATTCGGCCATCCCGGCTCCCCCGTCAGTCCGTGAAGTGCTGGGCTGAAAGCTGTGTTTCAAATACGTGCGCCTCAGGATTCAGGATGCAGAATACATCTGGTTGGCTGACTGGTTGGCTAACTGATCCGTTTACTTAGTAGTTGGTTGACTTAATGTCTGACTGACCAGCTCATTAGTAGTCACGTTGCTTTCTCCAATCATCATTGACATTGAGACTGATTCTATAGTTACGACACGTACAATCCAATAACTTACGTTTAACACATTTCTTACCACGCACGAGTATCCCAGGTTTTTGACTTTGTTTCAGTTTTGGCCCTGAATTCGAAAATCAGGCAAGATTATCGGTTCCGCACTGCAGCATACACGAGTATAAACAAACAGCAACACTTCCACTAAGCCAAATTTAAATTCAATTGAATTATTAAATCCATATGAATTAATTATGATTTTTTGTGAGGCACTGGTGCACAACCCCACACTTACTTGGTAGCAGTTGAGTTAAAGCGCAAAACTGTCTTTGTCTCAGGTCAGAACCAAGCCTGGTGGAAGAGACGAAAGTGAAAGAAGAGCGGACGACGGCAGCAAAAGATCACTCAGCTCTCCGAGAGCTAATGGGTCGGCTCGTACGACACGTATCGCGCAGAAAAGTGGCCAATGGAAACAACAACAGTATCGTGGAAAGTCTGATGAGCAGCCCATTCATGCTGGGTCTTGTGCCCCTTCTCCAGGCTAACGGGGACGTCAAGAACAACAATAACTGATTCTCCGAGACACGTATTTGTGTATGTACTTACGTTAAGTTTGTCATCCAATCCAATGCCCACGTATAGCGCAGCAGTACCCCAGTGCAACAGCTGCCCTCAGAAAAACAAAACAAAAGAGCTTTCTATGGCTTCTTGTGTTTAGCACTGTCAGTCAGTCTCTGTTGAAAAGTTGAGTGTTTAAGGCTCTTCTGAAAAACTGAATGCTTGGAGCTTTCTAAATAGGTTATTGACTGGAACAGTGTTTTCAAGTGGAGTACGTTGGGACGTTCTCAGCGCTTACTTAGGCGTACTGCTTGTATTTGCCATTCTGCATAGCTGGAGAAATCAAAGGTGTCTTCCCTCGAGCGTTTGCTTGTGAACGTACACCGCCGCTCGAGAACGAAGTGACAGCATTTTGAAATGTTGCCATGGACAAATCTGTATCAAAGACAGTCACCACAATCATGAATTGCGTTCAGTGTGGCGGTGTGCCAGCCTCCTACAAAAGACACCAACATGAGGACACAGACATAGCTCCATGACACCGTGCTATTATAGCACCATAGGATACAGCCGTTGGATGGGCAGATAAGTGATAGGACACAGTGTCCTGGCCACTTAGTGGCAATAAAATTTTTTATAGGACAAATATCCGCTTGAGGTGGGAAAAATGGGACATTTGAAATTTTTATAGGTCAGTGTCCTGAGACCGACTTAAATGTGCAACCCTGCTGCTAACAACACGCATTTAGAGCCATCTGGAGCAATGATGAAACAGTATCTTTATAGCATCTCTTTGCTTGCCTTAAAAACTTTGAAGGTATCTCCCATTCAAACACTGAGCGAGCGCTTTTCGTCAGGAAAAAAATAGTTAAAACATTAACTCATCTCGAAGTCCAGACACAAAACAAAAACAAACCAAATAATCATTGTGTTTTTATTAGCCCGGAGTTCTTTCTGGAACGTTATCGTTGCTAGCACTCGATTCATTCGATTGTGGAGCAGAAGGCTCTTTTGCTTTGTACGTGTGATTCAACATCTGTTCCATTTCTGTTATTTCTGTAGTTGTGTGTGTGTGTGTGTGTGTGTGTGTGTGTGTGTGTGTGTGTGTGTGTGTGTGTGTGTGTGTGTGTGTGTTCTGCCTAAAACTGAAATTTCATGAAACATTTTGTGGACCTTAAAAGATCACACTGTGTACACAATAGGTATTGTTGCTGCATGACCTTACAGAATATCATCGTGTATCCTGTAACCTTGTAGTGAAATAAACATGAAAATATCATTTGAACTCTGCTTTGACAACAACTGTAAACTGTCTCGATAAACAACAACAACAACAAAAATTCTATGGTAATCCACTCGCATCTATCGCGAGCACAAAGAAACCAAAAGAAGCGAAATAGCCGATGCTCTCGTAACTCAAGCGTTGCCTAATGCCAGCCACCACCACCGTGCCTGAGCATGCATCGCGTGCTCGCAGAACTACTTTCACTGGCGGAGGGACACGACAGCAAAAGCCACGAGGCGTGCTTGTGGCATCTTTAGCCCCTCCCCTGATCCCTGACCCCTTCTCGTGTGCGTGGCGTGTGCCCTGTTCCATGGCTCGTGACTCCACGCCCCTTTGTGCCCAACCCCACTTTACTGCAAGACCCCCACCCCCTTTCCCCTCGTGACTCCCACCCCCACCCCCCTCCCCCACCGCCCCTCCACCCTTCATCCCCCAGCCCCCTTCCTTCTTTTCTAGGAACGGGCTCAAAATTCTACTGCTGCCAATCCCTCTACTATCACAGTCGCCGTTACCAGTACATGTATTTAGACTGATGCCGAGTAGTTCTACAATTCAGGCGTTTTCAGAGCCGAGCCCGTTCGTTCGATCTTTACGCAATTGCGTCAGTTCTGCAGATACTGAGGGCTGAATAGCAGGCTAACGTTCTTTGGCGTTCTTTCTAAACCAGCCTAAAATACATGTGCTTACGGTGTGTGTGTGTGTGTGTGTGTGTGTGTGTGTGTGTGTGTGTGTGTGGAGAGAGAGAGAGAGAGAGAGAGAGAGAGAGAGAGAGAGAGAGAATAACAATATCAAATCTTTATTTCAGTTAGGCTTTTGGCCCATAAGGGCGGGGGGGGGGGAGAGAGAGAGAGAGAGAGAGAGAGCACAATACCGATAACTCGACGATTCTGTAGTTGAAGACAGAAGAAATTATAGACACAGGAACCATTTTCTGTCCCGCCCTCGCTACAGAACGGAACACACACACACACACACACACACACACACACACACACACACACACCGGTCGAGGAGAGAGAGAGAGAGAGAGAGAGAGAGAGAGAGAGAGAGAGAGAGAGAGAGAGAATTCCTGTCCTCTGGCCAGAATCTAACGAAAACTTGGACGTGCTTGCAAGCAACGACAAAAAAAAAATAAAAAAAATCCTGTCCTGTTTAATGCAGCAAACAAGGTTTGGTGCCGGAGGAAATTCAACTGTTGGGCCTGGCGCCCCGATCCCTGGCTTTGTGTCCCTCCCGTTCCCCGCCTGTCCGCCCACGGGCAGCGGTTCTTCGCAGCGGCGGATCCAGGTGGTCATATAGAGGGCGGGCTTTTAGGTTTTAACGTCTTTTTCCCACCGCGAAGGTGATTTCAAAGACAAGGTACTGGACAAGGAAAGGGGTGGGTGGGTAGATGTTTGGGGGGGGGGGGTTAACGTCCTTTTCCACCACATACGGGTAATATCAAAGACGGGGCAACGATGAAAATGCCAGCACAAATATTTGGCCCCAGCCGGGATTCGAACTCACGACCCGAGCATTGGAAGTCCATCGCTCTACCATTCGACCACCCCGGCTCAAGGACAAGGAAAGGGAATGGCTCTAAAGTCGAACAGATGAATTAGCGCTGAAATAATGTGTGAATTGTACAGAACAGGTTTGTAGGGCACGACATTTCTAACCATAGTGAAAAGCCAGGAAAATCAC
>JACVVK020000267.1:382500-385000 GCA_018292915.2 Batillaria attramentaria
GCGGCGGTTCTTTCCCCTTGCTCAATTACCTGCTTGACAACAGTCTCGGTCGATCACCTCGCCATTAAGGAACCGTTCCGTTGGCTTTATGACCGTGTCACGAATTTGTATATCAAATGATGAGGGTGTGGGGGATGGAGCTAGGGTTGGGGGTGGGGTAGGGAGGGCGTCTGGGGGAAAGGCGGGGTTGGGGTGTGTTGCCAGGTGATGAACGGGATGGGTCGTGGAGAGAGATAGAAACTGAAACTTTTTTTTTTTTTTTGGAGGGGGTGGGGGGAGGGGGTGGTGGTGGTGGTGGTAATATAGCGGCATATAGGCAGTGCTGCCTATCTTACAAGCTCTGCTTTCTAGTCTACAAAGTTATTTCCTGGAAAAAACAAAAGAAGAAAGAATTCGTCACACAGCAACAAGAGAGAGAGAGAGACATTGTTCCATTCATAATTATTATCACGCTGTGCACGTCGTGTTTGTCGTGAATGTCATTATCATAATCGTTGTTGTTTCTTTATCTAATCGTTTGTAATTCACTCGGCACGGTATCACAGCAACCCCCCCCCCCCACCACCACCACCACCACCACCACACACACCCACCACCACACACACCCACCACCACACACACCCACCACCACACACACCCACCACCACACACACACCCACCACCACCACACACACCCACCACCACACACACCCACCACCACACACACACCCACCACCACACACACCACCACCACACACACCCACCACCACACACACCCACCACCACACACACACCCACCACCACACACACCCACCACCACACACACCCACCACCACACACACACACCCACCACCACACACACCCACCACCACACACACCCACCACCACACACACCCACCACCACACACACACCCACCACCACACACACCCACCACCACACACACACCCACCACCACACACACCCACCACCACACACACACCCACCACCACACACACCCACCACCACACACACCCGCCACCACAAACAAACAAACGTCTCTCAGTCTCCTTCCGCCAAAACATGGTGTGTGTGTGTGTGTGTGTGTGTGTGTGTGTGTGTGTGTGTGTGTGTGTGTGTGTGTGTATTGGGGTGTCAGTGTTCACAATACTGTAATTATTTTTACAAAATCAAAGCCAATGCAAAAGAACTCATACACAATAGTTCACAAGTTTCATAAGTTTCAGAAAGTAGAAGGGGTTAATTTAGATCTATTCAGTCTCCACAACCATCCACAACTGAATTAGCTCCATCTTAACCCCTCCCCCCTCCTCCCTCCCCACCTGGTAATTATCACCATTGTCTGCAGGCGGGAAAAGGGTTTGGCTCATCTGTGTTTGACAATTAACTTTCACGCTTTGCACATCACTGCACCGCCGTGCATCAAATTGCACCGACTCACAGCCCCGGCCCGACAAAAACCCTGACATCAATATAAACCTGATACCAATATTAACCTCATATCAATATAAACCCACAGCTCACAAACGCCAACAAGACTTTGCACTCCGTCACACAATGCGTCCCCAAACGTCCGCCTCCGATTGAACTTCAACGATTGCTCCTACTTAGCGGGCAGACGGTCGCAACTGCCAACAAATTATGCAATTATGAACGGGAATAATTCGCCAAATCAGAAGAATGGCGTCAGAGCTTTGGTCTCTTCCCACGCCATATTGGGAGGGTGTGGGGGGGGGGGGGGGGGAGGAGGGGGGTGCCTGTTTGTCCTATGAGTCAGAGGTACAGACAAACGGATCAGAGAGAGAGAGAGAGAGAGAGAGTAAAAAAAAAAAAAGGATCTACAGAACGTCTGGTCCTGCTTCATGGAGTCAAAGAGTGCTTGACAGTTGGTGGCAGGATGTTGTTGGTTCCGTTGGTGTCACGGGGCGTGCGTGCGTGTGTGTGTGTGTGTGTGTGTGTGTGTGTGTGTGTGTGTGTGTGTGTGTGTGTGTGTGTTGCACGTACGCCCAGATCTGCTCTTTTGCTGATTGTTTGGAAACTTAAGTGCACAATATGATAGTACGCATTTCTTGTACACGTATTGAGAGGTGAACCGGGATAGCCGAATGGTAGAGCGTTAGACTCTCAACGCTCGGGTTGTGAGTTGGAATCCCGGCTGGGGCCAAATATTTGTGCTGACCTTTTCTCTCGTTGCCCTGTCTCTGATATCACCCTTACGTGGTGGAAAAGGACGTTAAACTCCAAAACACCCACCCACCCACGCTTGTATTTAGCGCATAGGCCTGTAGTGGATTACATGGCACACGGGAAGACCCCATTGCAAAGTCTTGTGTTCGATACTTTGAGGGTGTGGTTTTCAATCTGTGGCAACTTCTAGCTAGAATCGTATTCCTCTATTTCATTTCATTTTCATTCTTTTACACTATAGTCTCCTAAGGAAATTGGCCGGGGCTGAGCGCGTCGCGGCAGTGTCGCGTCACCTACTTCCTTCCTTTCTTCATCTGCATAGTGTATAATTATATT
>JACVVK020000267.1:387500-395000 GCA_018292915.2 Batillaria attramentaria
GGCGACACGAAGACCTTCCGTCAGGGGAGGTAATGTGACAGGCAGTGACAGAAATGGGACGACGTAATGACGACTCTAATATAATGCTGTGTCACTCAAACACCACATGTCACCGGCATACCGATGTTACCATGTCACTCCCATGTCATCGCGTCATAACCAAAATAACTCAGCAGTTGTTTTTTTGTTTTTTGTTTTTTTTTTTCTTGAACCCTCACTTTCCGGCTTGTGGACGAAAGAAGTATTCGATATGATTTGATATCGCATGTGGACATCGGTTTGTTGTTTGTTGTCATGGTAGCTGGATCTCTCCCTGTATCATGGCACGGCTTGCGCCTTTAGGAAAACACGGGTTAATATAAATGCTAGTTTTAAACTCACACGCAAAATAAACTTGACAAATTGGACAGCTTTTTTTGGCATTGTATATACAAGGAAAAAGACTCAGCCGGAAACCGCAAATGTCGTAAAATTGAACTCGTGGGTCGTGCATTACGCGACTGGGTTAACTATGGATGTTTCACTGGCTATACACTTTCACAGCCTATCGTGACTTACTATGAAAAAAAACAAACAAACAAATAAACAAACACCACCAACAACCCTCCCCCCAAAAAAACAAAAAACAAAAACAAAAACGAAAAAACCAACAACAACAAAAAACAATTAAAACAAAATAATATACAAAAATATATATTTAAAAAAATGCGAACTTGTGACTGTTTTCTTGCATACAATGCCAAAAACAAGTTTGTCACGTTTGTTTTGCGTCTGATTGTATACTTTTAAAAAATCCCCAAAACAAACAGAGTTTTTTGTGAGCAAAAGATCACAAACAATAAAAAAAAAAAATTATTGGGACTCCGCTGTCCGACCAGGATTAAACAGATTGATATACATATTCTATTTCTATTAAAAAGAGTTTCCACAAAAAGAAAACAACGAAGAAGAAAGAGAAGAAGAAGTATCAAAATGAAAAAAAAAATCCAGATTATTACTTGGACACAACGACTGACTTCCAGATCAAACCATCACCTCACGTCGCTGTTCTTCTGCAACTTCTCGTCCCGCCTTGCGTCCAGCTAGCTATGCTACTGGTTCGATGGTTTTCAGCTGGATTATTTTTTATTTACTTCTCTCAGCCTGTCTGTCTTTGTGTCTGTGTCTTGCACGTTGAAACACTCTGAGCACAGTAGTGGCGTGGAGATGCATCTGCACAGAGAATGACCGTACCTTGCCGAATAATAATAATAATAATAATAATAATAATAATGATAATAATAATAATGAGTACATCTTTTTAGTGCATACGGGCTATGTTGTTGTAACAACAACAACAACAATAATAATAATACATCCTTTTCACTGAGCACGGGCTATGTCACTGTACACTATGTTTACCCGCGACTCGCTCCACCATTCCCGAAGCCTGCACACAGAAAAGGTCAGGCGTCGCAGCAATTACCATGCAACAAATTGCACGAAGAGATTGTTGTGCCCTAGTGCTGGTAATCAGGGGAGCAGAGATTACCGACAAGTGTGCAACACCCAGTGCCGTGACCTTCCACTGACACGCAGCTGGGCAGCCAGAGACGCTAAAAATAACACCCTTGCCCTACCTAGTCTGTATACGTTGTAATGTACCTTGGCTCTGGTCTGTGATATAAGTTTCTGTCCTTTTTTTTTTTGGGGGGGGGGGGGGGGGGGGGAGGGGGATCATGATGTCTGTGTTTTCAGTGGACCCTAGATTACGTCTCTGGACAGGACTTTTTGCTGGTGAAGTAATGTAAGTAGACGTAAAAACAACAACAACAACAACAACGACGACGACAACAACAACAACGACGACGACGACGACGACGACAACAACAACAACAATAAAAACATTAAAAACAAACAAACAAACAAACACAACAAACAAACAAGAACAAGTGAACAGGTGCCGTTGGCGAATGTTCCGAATGCTACAGTCGGCCAAACAAAGAAAAAGTCCCAAAGAAAACAAAACAAAACAAGAAACAAAGAAAGAAATTTGCTACATGTGTCTCCTGGTCTGAAGTATTCCTGGCTGGGACTGAGCCCCAAAGTATTTGCTGGCTTTGTCCTCGTTGCCCCGTTTTTTATATCACCCTTATACGGAGGAAAAGGACGTTAAACCCTCACCCACCCACCCACCCACCCCGGCCTATGGTTATTTTGCTGATCAACTTTTCTTTGTCTAATTTCGGAGTTTTTGCATCTTAAAACCGCCTTCGCCAAAAACCAGCAGCAGAGACAACAACAACAAAAAGAAAACCAACCAACCAACCAACCAATCAACCCCCCCCCCCCCCCCCCCCAGTTTTGCTAAATGACACATTTCCTTTCCTGTAATCCGGTCACATTACCCCCCCCCCCCTCCTCCATTCCCCTCTCCATTATGTTCTTTTGCCAATTTTGAACCTTAGCTTGCAATAGGGAGTCAAACTCAAGACCACACCACACAAGACAAAAACCACACTGCAAGACACCACACACCAAGTGTTATTTTATGATATAAACCTACACTTACTACTTACTACACCCTCCCCACCACTGAGAGAGTGTGATTTATGTAACGTGGATACGTCGGACGTACCGCTGCTTGTTTGACAGGGAGGGGCGTGCGCCGCTTGCCCTTTGCTGGCCCACGAAAATTAAGGGCAATAGGAAGGGGTACAAGGTTAGGAAATGACGAAATTAGGGAGCCAACGAAAACTTGACGAGTAGTGATAACTTCCTTCGACGGCGGGGACCGGGACGAACGAACGAAAGGCCGCACCTGCGTGATGTGGGTCGTACTGCGCCGGCTGGGCGTCGTCTGGATAGAACAGTTGCAAAACGAGCTCTGATGGAGGGGATGGAGATGATAATTGGATCATTTCTGATGTTGTCGTGTGTACACAAGGACTTTATATCTAGCGGATGTAGCGGGCCCATTGGTGACTTGGAGCAGCTGGGTTCCTGTACGCAAAAGCCCAGTTCAGTACTCACTGATATGCAGATTCGGGATGTTAAAAAAAAAATAAAAAAAAATGCGTCGAATATTATAGACAAGTTAGGGACAACCTGGCACCAGCCGGGCTGAAACAGAACGACATACCAAACACAAAAATACAATTCGAGGCAATTCGAAGACGAGTCTTTATTCAGAACACCGTGACCAACCGTCCGACAAGTCTGATATATCTTCTCGCGATGTGATTTATATTGACGTCATTGTGTGAGTGTGTGGGTGTTGGGTGTAAATCATAGGAAGAGAACAGGAAGGGGGGGGGGTGGTGGTGGTAGTGATGGTTGGGGGCGGTGGGACGGGAGGGGGGGGGGAGGAGAGGGGACAGTGGTGGTGAGATGTAAGATGAGCTGGTCACGTGACTACGGTTTGTTTTCCCATATTTGCAAAACACGATCGCTTACAAGAGGGCTTTTCCATTTCTGTAAAGATCCTCAGTCACCGACTCGCACTCCGGCGAAGAAAAAGTTTTCGCCCCCCTTTCCACCTCCTTCCTCCCACCCTCACTGACCCCCCACGCCCACCCCCCACCCCCCACGCCCACCCCGCCACCCCCCACCCACGCCTACCCTCGGTGCACCCAGCAGACGCCCTCCCACCTTCAAACAAAATAAACTGCATCGCGATATAAGAAGACTTCAAAAACGCATAATGAAGCCCCTTGCGGATTGGCGACCGAGAAGTGCATGCAATGCGCCCAGCTCTAGCAACCCCAAGCGCAGTTATGACCGGATCACCTCTCATCAAGAGTTGTCTCCCGCCTCCTTATTAACGTCCCCTGCTCGCCCGCCGCTCATACGTTTTCGACGGCGATAGCCATCTCAATCGCCACGACTGCTCCACAAACGAGGGCCCCAGTGAGATTAGCTGTAATCCCTCTACTTGCAGCTGATGTGGCTTTGATGAGCGGCTACCCTCCTCTCTGTTGCAACTTCTTTTCGGAGCAGGTCGAAAGGGTAGGGATGAGGGTGGTGGGGGTATATTGAGCACGGAGCCGGGAGAAGGGGGGTGGGGGTGGAGGGGGGGGGAGGGACAGGGGTGGAGCACGATAGAAACTGAGGTAGGGGGACGGTTTCACAGTGTAGGGTAGGGTGGGGAAGGGTAACGTAGGTGGGGTGGAGTTGAAAGTGAGGGGGGGGGGGGGGGTAGGGATGGTTGGCGTGAAACAAGAGAACAGGGGGCTAGAGTTGGGGGAAGGTGGGTGATAATATAATTTATGCAGGGGAGAGGGGGGGGGGAAGAAGGAGGAGGAGAACTGCTAGGACGAGATGCTCGTGGTGATTGAGGGGAGGGGGGGGGGGCGCGGTGAATGGAGGTTAGCAGGAGAGGTCGTCCTGTGTTCGGAATAGAAGAACATATAGTGGGCGGGGCGGAAACTCAACAAACAGCAAAATGCAAGCAATAGCAAATGCATTTTTTTTTTTGAGGGAGCTGTGCCTTCCGTTACACCTTTCTTTTTTCTCACTTTAGCGAGAAGATGTTTTAACTTTGCCCTTCCGCGCCCCGCTGACACATCCAGAATCAAACATCTGAAGGCAAAACAAATGGCCAACGGTTATTTTGTGCGACGTGAATTAATGTTTGAGCATCGATCATTGTTGGGTCATTCTGACCCGGAACCGCCGCGCAAAACACATAAGGGGTCGTTTCAAGTTCACTTGCAGTACCACTTGCTTGTTTCGTCTCTTTCATAATCGTGACATTGTCAGTTTGCCTTCTTCTTCGTCTCATCATTATCATCCGTCGTCATCATCATCATCATCATTTGTTTGTTTTGTTGTCACTGCCCTAGTTATTTCTAAGACGGCGTAGAATGGTTCATTCTCAGCCACCAAACCAAACCAACCGGGGCGGCTGGGGGGAGGGGGGGGGGGAGGCGTATACATTTTCTGACACTGACTTCTTAATGAAGTTTACCTTTAGCGTTGTTGGGGTGGGTGGGTGGGTGTTTAGGGGTTTAACGTCCTTTTCCACCACATAGGGTGATATCAAAGACGGGGCAACGATGAAAAAGCCAGCACAAATATTTGGCCCCAGCCGGGATCGAACTCACGACCCGAGCATTAGAAGTCCAATGCGATACCATTCGACCACCCCGGCTCCCGCATTGTTGGGGGAGTTCGCTGCTACCATTAAGGGCCCTGTTAGCTCAGCTGATGTTGGAGTGAACATTACTTGAAATCCGAAAGTGCTCGCTAGTTCTACGGACAACGACTAATCAAACCAACCAACCAGCCAACCAGCCTACCAACCCATCCAACCAAACAACCAGCCAAATATCAAAGGTTCTTGGGCTTAACCTTTGTTTAATGTGCACATTTTGTAGACTCTGAAAACGGAACCAACCAAAGTGGCGTTACAGCTACACCGGCATTACTTTCAACTTTTTAAAAATATTCTGACTGGCACAAAACTGAATGAAATTTCAAAACAGAGCACAACAAGAAAAGGTGTGAGGGTGCTCATAAAAACAAAACTAAAAATTAAAAGAAAAGAAAAGAAAACGACAAAAACGACCCCCCTCCCAAAAAAATTAAATAAATTTATAAAACAAAACAAAAACAACAAACAACAACAACAAAAACAAAACAAAAAAAACAATAACAACAACAAAGAATAAACAAACAAAAACAACAACAACAACAAAACAAGAAACACAAAACTTGTGACAAAAACAAAACAAAACAAAACAAAACAACTACAAAAAAAAACCCCAAACACACACACACACACACACACACACACACACACACACACACACACACACACACTGAAGTCACCACACTTATGTCATTATGTCCTTATGTTTCCTCTCGCCACTGTTCTCGAACTGTAATACTTAAGACGGCAGCTGCACCGTGGCCTGACCAAACACAATAGTTTGTAATTACAATCTTCTGCTCACTTTGTGGGAAAAGCTGCGGCAAGATGCAGAAGACCGGGGAAGATCTGGGCCCGCATGTAAAAGTCGAGGTCAGGGATTTTAGCCCCGGATTAAAGTCGAACCTCGAGCTAAACTAGCTCTAGGGTTAAATTTTCTGAAGCGGGTCCATTCCACCATGGCGCATAAGCCGTTATAGAAGGGTATTTTTCTTCCTTTCTTCGCTTCCTTTTTTTAAAACTCAATTTTTGTTTTTGGGTTTCTTTTGTCCTACTCTGGGTTAGGCCCGTAGCCGTGGGTTAAATTAACCTCGAGCTTTACATGCTGACCCTGAAGAAAAATGGTCGTGGGAATTTTAGCCTGAGCAATAATGGTATGGTTTCAAAGTGTGTTCAGTTTATTAGCAGAATGGAAGCAAACAATTGTCGAGTTCGTGCAGGCTACTGCAGTGTGGCCTCTTTGTGTTAACGCTGGTTTTCAATGGTGACTGCATTATTCATTATTATTTATTAACATCATTAAATCATTATTTATTTTTATTTATTGTTACTACTACTACTACTACTACTACTACTACTACTACTACTACTACTACTACAATTTTCCGCCATAAAACCATTATTACTCCAATTCTTCTTATTGTTGTTCTTGTAACCAACCAACGAACGAACGAACGAACGAACGAACGAACGAACGAACGAACGAACGAACGAACTAACTAACTAACTAACTAACTAACTAACTAACTAACTAACTACACAAGCAAGTACACTACATCTGCGTTCAGGGCGGCAAAGATTTGCGTTGCCTTATATTCCTACATTGTCTCATCTTTGATATCGACTTTACGTGGTGGCTAAGCACTCGAACACCACCGACTGATTAAGTTTTGACAGAGCATGTTTTGAGTATTCCACAGCACTAGTGAATTGTCGAGAACAGCACTACCATTTTATTTTGTTCTCTCCAGACAGGCAGCACCGTCTGATTCCCTCCCCCGTCCCTCCCTTCCCCCTTCTCTCTCCCTCCGGCACAGCCACCCAAGGATCCATGTCGGGTGGCTTAGCCGGGGTGACGTTTCGGGTGAGCGGCCGGGAGTCGGGTGTCTGCACCCCCATTAAACACCCGGCTGCACATCCCATCGTGCCGCGCGACATCCGAGAAGGGAGACGACTGCGACCCGGGCTGCAATGTTGCACGACATGTCAAGGGGAGATTGCGTCGGCCGCTGCTCTCTTGACAATGGGTCTTTTCAGGTCCCCTGAAACCTGCACCAACCCGGTGTAACGTGACAACGCAGTTCCTCTCAAACTTCACCCACGCCCCCCTCCCTTGCCCTCCCTCCCCCCCCTCTCTCCCCTCCGCTTCCGACAAGCCACCATCCAACAGTCTACAGGGGCCCGGTGCATGAAAAGAGACTACTCTATAGTCTGAACTGATTGATAATAATAATAAAGGGTATTTGTAGCGCCCCATCTCACAAGAGCTCAGGGCGCGTACATAAACTACACACAACATAAAAAAACATAAACGTATATAACGTACTGTACAACACACACACACACACACACACACACACACACACACA